>VYZS01024823.1:0-57436 GCA_013400695.1 Neodrepanis coruscans
TGTTCACATAACTGGAAATCAAATATTGCTGCAGAACCTGCCTTATTCAGGAAGTGGTAACAGTGTGCTCCAGTCTGGTGGGAGAGAGACAGGTCTTGCACAACTCTACTTGAAGGCTTCCTCACTTCATGGCTTTTCATCATCAAGATCAAAGGGAAAAACCAAAGTTGCCCCAACAAGCCAGATTTTGAACCACATAGTTAGGAAACTAAGCCAAATAGGGAGAAGTTTCCCAAGGCCTCTACCAACTAGGTCCATCCAAAGAATGAACTTCCACCTCCAGCCGCCTTCTGTTCCTCTGGCACTACCCTGGGACATAGCCACTCCCTGAAATTGCTCATTGAATGTGATCAACAGGGGATTACAACACAGATCCCAAAAATATTTCATCCCACAGAGTACGGTCCCTCTATTCTCCCATGTCTGTTCCTGAAGTGGCAGAGTCTTTGTTGTGTTGTGCCTTTTCTCTGCTGTGCGAAGAGCTTAATGCAGAAGAGCTGTGCACCATTTCTGCTGCAGTCGTTGCTTAGCAGGTTGCCATGCTCTACTCAAAAAACACTTCCCCAAAGATGCAACGGGATTAGTGTGGGCTGCCAAACCTGAAAGAAAGTGTCCCATAAGAGAACAGGACAGTGGTGGTGTGTCATTTCCAGCTCTTCCTCATCGGTACTAACCGAACTGTTTATTTGTAACCACAACCTCCTCCCTGAGGAGAATTTACAGCAAAGCTGCTAGACGAAAGCATTGTTCAGTTGTTTCATCAGTTACACAGAATCAGCTCCATCCCACAGATCCCCACAGCAAGGGACTGTGTGGAGCTGATGCAACGATTGTTTAATTACATCATGCGTTTGAAGTGAGCACACGTAAGTTCTAGAAGAAAATGATCTCATTTTCCTGAACCATCTTCCTTCTTTAGTTGGGATTGCTCCTTCCATTTTCTGACAAATGATGCTGAAGATATTTAGTGAGACAAAACAAGTCGCCTCTTTGCCTCCAAGCGGTGAGGCCAAATTTATTTGTTATGTAGGCTATGTTGCACTAAGCTTATGGTCCTATTGCAGTGGTCTGACCAATTATTTCTTCATGACCTTGTGCTGTTTGTTACCCAAATCTGTGTTACTATTCAGTGCTGTTAATATCTTCAATTCAGTCTACTCCACATAAAGCAGAAATTTCCAGAGGTTTTCATCTGCTTGCAGCCTCACAGGTTAAACATAGTACCTTGATTCTTGGAGGACTGGCATATTTGGAAGACCCTGAAACCTGGATCTCTCAACAGTAACACTCTCACAGTTCCTTGTTGGCACATCAGACCAGAGCTTGATATGCTTATGTCTCACTGGGTTCACTAGAGGTGTGGGAGATCTGGATTTCAGATCCTTTTCTTAACAAGACAGAAAGCTCAGCGTGTTGCTTTTCTGGTAATTATTTTAAACAACGCCTTTGTAGATCAGCTGCATGGTGAGAGAGAGCTGCCAGGCCCTCAGAGAGTTCCATGTCAGTAATTAATATTACAGATAAAGATCATATTGTCCTCCATGCTTTTTACAGTCCTGTTGTTTCTCCTTTGAAAGTAGAAATTATGTGGTCAGGAAAAGGGGTCACTTGATAATGAGGCAGGCTAATTCTCTTTTTTTCCCTTTCTCATTAATTTCATATTTTCTCTTCTCTGTAGCTACTAAAGACCTGAGCCTCTGTTTGGCAAACGCAGAAGGTGTGAAGATGAAAGTATGCAGTAGGCTTTCAGAAGGGACCCATGTGGCCTGCAGTACCTCTGGAAGACTCTTCTGCTGAGATGTTAACAAGAATACAAATATCAGATAATGATAAAGCTAAAAGGGGTCACAGCTGATACTGCCTTACACAGAAAATGTCAAGTTATCAAGTCATAATTTACACATGAAAACGTATAAGTAAAACTTTGTTGGTGCTCTCTTTCTTGATTTCTCTTCACTTTTCCACACAGTTTGGTAAAGTTGACTAGTAAAAGAAATTTCATATGGTCTCTTATTGTTGTCTTATATTTGTTGAGGTTCATGTCATGAGAAACCTATGTCTAAGTTAGAAATTATATTCTTTGAAAAGTACTAATGCAAACAGTCGTAGCAGTGGGAAAAGAATATATATGAAAGGCCTGAACTTATGAAAGCTTGGACTGAACTATATTTCAGCTTTAAAGGAGGGGAAAAAAAGCCCTACCCAAGTCTGGATGTCCATTTTCTGCTCAGTGAAGTGTAATAAAAAGGAAAATTTTACTTTGGATGTGTTACTTTATTTCAAATTAAATGTTCTGATTTTTACACTGAAAAAATATTTAAACACTTTTTTATTTTTTAAAGTTATCACCCACTTTTGTTTGGCTAACACTCTTTGACTAGAATTATGAACAGTTGAATTTTGGTCATCTCTGACACTGTCTACTTTGTTGCAGCTTGTTTCACAGCCATCTGTTGCACACATTAGCACTGTTTCTCTAGTCTCTGAAACAAAAAAGGTAGAAACAAAAAACAAAGGGCTGCCTATGGCAAGAGTGGTTGCAATTATTTAAAATGATGTTGAAGCTCTATTGTAGAAATTATGTAAAGAGAGATAGATTTTCCTTTGAGTCAGATGAGGCCTCAGTGTTGCCATCCTGCTTCATCATCCCAGGGAGGATTTGTGGTACTCACTCCTTGATGGTGTCTCAAGTACTTCCACAGCAAACTTTCTGGCTGCTTTTACAAAACAAATCCTTTGTGTATAAGCTGATAGTCAGCAGTGGGGGTAACAAAGTAGGATTCCCTCTATGCTTCAGTAAAAACAGTCCAATATTATTTAATGTGGAAAAGTGTAATAGTACCCGGAGAACGGGGTTAAACAATAGCAAAACAAGACATGCTTCAAATGGAAATAGGCTCCATGACACTGGAAGAAGAATGATCTGGCAGACGTAGAACACATAAACTTTAAGCTGCCCGCCAATATCTGGCTTCAATTTGAAAAGCACACAGGACACTGGACTGCTCCAAGGGTTTCATACCATGGCCTGCCCCTCCTTGCAAAGCAGCACCCCACATCCAGTGCTCCATGGGGCAAAGGCAGGGCAGGCTTTGCCAGGGTTACATGTGCTGAACTCTTTTGTAGCTAGTTCGTAGCACCGATTTGGGTTACTAGATAAGGATGGTGACCTGTGATATGAGGGGTAAGAAAACTTTCTTCTGAAGGCCTGCATTTTCTCTAATTATCTTCTTAATGTTCATACATATGTAGATATTGATGTCTAAAGGTGAAGGAAACCCTTCTTTGTGACAAAGCTTCCTCTTCAAATCCAAGCTCAGTCTGTTACTTTCCAAACAGGAATGGACAGTTTAGTGCATCTGAAGCAAGAGGGTAAATTTTTGTGGCAAAACACAGATCTGCACTGGATGTGATGCAAACAATGACACTAGCAGAGTGCTCCATTGATGTACACTGTAACTGCTTGCAGGCTTCCAGCTCAGCCTTAACACAAGTGAGGCAATGGCCTTTGCAGCTTCAGCAAGAGAGGCAGCTTTGACTTCCACCAGGGCTATGGATAAATCTATGTGCTACCACAGAGGTGTTGTTGGGATATCCCTCAGACCTTAGGAATCCGGACAGTGCTTGCCACCTAGCTGTTGATGTCCCAAGCACATGGGTGCCCACTTCCAGGCTAGTCAGCTGTGGGAGGGTCTGCTCTGCCCATCACAGTATTGTTGCTTCCCACTGGCTTTTGGAGCCTGTGGCAGGCAGCTGGCTACCCTCTTACCCTGGCCAAACTGTGCTAATCAATAGCCCTCCTACTATATTTCAAATACGTGTGAATAATCCACTGAATGTCATCATCCCATTATTTTCTGATTCTTTGTATTCCCCAGAGTCATGGCTCTCCCCTGGGGTAACACACTTCCATTTCAGACCTAAGAAAAACCTTGAGTGTTGAAAGCTGATCTGTTTTTTTTTCTAGCCGTGTTACTGGGTTTAATAAAATATATTCCTCTCTGCCCACAAACCTTGCTGCTTTATATTCTTAAACTGTTATATCCCATGTCTGCTACCACTACTCTTGCCAAGCTGGGGTAATTCTGTTTGTGCTGTGACCGAGAGCTCAGGTACATCAGCCTCCTGAGATTAGGGGTTTTTTTGAAGCAATCTTGAGGAAAACAGATGATCTAGTGCTCCAAACACCTTTCCCCTTTCCTTTGGGAAAGATCACATATTTCTGAGTCACACGTGCTGCATCCTTACCCCAGGATCAATTTAGATTTAGGTATTTGTTTTCTCTGACCTGGCTCTCCACAGCTGCAAGGTTGGAGAACTGCTGCTTATTCTCTGGTTTGCAGCTGCTGCTCTGGTTTGCTTTTGCTTCTTTTTGATAAAAAAATCATCATATGACAACCTGCAGTTTGTTCTGTGTTTCAGAGTATTTACACAGAAGCCAAACACATGAATTGCAGTTGTTTCCAGTGGATGCTCTCCCATTTCAAAACCATTTGCTTTATTCCTTTAGTTTGGGATAGTGGACATGAGCTTTTGTGCTGAGGCAGAGCAGCTGAACGTTGTGATTAAATTGTTTCTCCTCTGCAGACTGTACAGCTTCACAGTTTGTACACAACACTTGTTGTGTTGGTATTGCTAAGCTAGGTAGTACAGGCTAAAAAAAAAAAAGAAGAGGATTTACTACTTTTAGTTTATGTGTATTTTCTAGTAAAGCTGTTTGTAGGGAGAAGACTAATTACCTGGGTCACAGTCTGCTTGAATTTTCCAATCACCGTGATCATAGATGCCAAGAATTTTGTGGTTTGAAAGGGACCTTGAAATTCATCTTGTTCCAACCTCTCTGCCACAGACAGGGACATCTTCCTCTAGACCAGGTTGCTCAGGGCCTTATCCAGCCTTGCCTCGAACACTTCCAAGGATGGCACACCCACAGCCTCTCTAGGCAACCTGCTTTAGTGCCTTACTACCCTCACAGAAACAAATGTCTTCCTAACATCTAATCTAAACCTGCCCTCTTTCAATTTGAAGCCATTCCCCCTTGACCTATTAGTACATGTCCTTGTAAAAATACCTTCTCTATCTTTTTTGTAGGCTTCCTTCAGGCCCTACAAGGTGCTATAAGACCTCCCCTAATCCTTCTCTTATCCAAGCTGAACAACCCCAGTTTGTCCTCACAATCAGACATATTTTAACTTTGCTCCAGGGTTCAATTATTTTTTATGCCAGGACTGAAGTTTCCTCCTTTGCCTTAGTTGTATTTTTGATGCACAGAACCAGCAATTTAAAAGTTCTGACTTGCTGGTCATTTCAAGTTGATATAAAGCATCTTAGTGTTTCTCTTGGTTTTTCTGATCCCTGACTGAACTTCTCATTATGTCAGCTGAAGAAATAGTGTGCCTCCTCCATGTCAGTGCCAGGATGAGGGGACTGTGGGTGAGTGAGGTCACAGCATGGATAGTTGAGTGATAAGGACTGAGTGGATGCTCGTTTTGGAGAAGCTGTCAGGGTGTGTAGTAGAATGGCATGGGGGAGCCAGGGAAGGAGGAAGCTGTGGGAGAGAGGCAGTAGAGTCAGGCTGAGAAAACGACTGGAACTACTAACCCAAGAAAATGTCATTGCAGGACTTGATGTCTGGGCTGACAGATGAATAGCATCCTCTGAGGACAAGCCCAGATGACAGACTCTGCTGCTGCATGTTTCCAAAGTTAGGCTATATGGCTGGACACCTGGACTGGGGGTAGAGATGACTGTTGTGACCATGCAGAGATGTCACAGCATGGGAGTTTTCCACCTGCTCATCTCTGCTGCATGCTCTGGGTCACACCTATTAGTGTCTCTACCTTTAGCAAAAAGAATGACGGATAAATACTTCTGCTTTTCGAGTTTTGAAGGAGAATGAAGAAAGCAAAAATGTGATGTCACCTGCAACTGGGTACATGTGTTGTCAGAAAGCATGAAGTGCAAATAAACATAGTGAGATGAGGGTGGGGAAGCTGGAGGTGGAGGTGTTGCAAGAACTGTGCTGCGCTGCAAAATATTTCTGTCACTGACAATGTCAGTCTGTGCTAATGTCTTGGCATACTACTTTACATGCTGGTTCATCCCATTCCTCCTCTCTTGGAGGAACTACAGTTCCAAGGTGGACCTGGACAGAATTGGATGTATATAACATACATATATACATATAACTTTCATATGGAAGCCTGAAGTGTGTCTAGCATTGAAAGGATGAGTGTATTTGTATAAATTCCAGTGCACGGTTGAGACTTGGGAGAAAATGAGGGGAATGCTGTCTGGATGGTCCAAGGTCAGTTTACAGGTGTGAAGCATGGCCTCTAGCTCTTTGTCATAGAAGACATCTTTCCTCATCAGTGAAGTTCCTGGCTTGGTTTCTGTGGCAGAACAGCTGCAACCTGTACTGTGAGGTAGGGAAAGCCTCCCTCTGCTGTGACTTCTTTTCGTATGGTCTGCACCATCAGCAGGGCTTTGGTTTGCACAGTGATTAGCTGGTCACAGCAAGCTGTCAGGCAGTCTTGTCACTGCAAAGTGTACTGCACCCAGATAGCTCATCATAATGAGGTCAATTAAGCACCACACTTCTCACTAGGCTCGTCAGGAAGCTCACAGGCACCTAATTGTGCCAACTAGAGTATGAGGTGGTCACAGAAACGCATCCCTGCTGAGAAACATTTCTTACCAAAGCAGAGTTAACCTCTGGTGACTTCTGTGAACTCCCATGCTGGGCCATGCAATGTCAGCAGCTTCAACTCAGCACCAAGCCTCCCCTTCCCTGTTGTCTTAAGATATCCTTTTTTTTTCAGTGCAGAGAAACTGAATCTTTCTTTCTGTTTGTACTTATTTATTTTTTTAAAACAGAGGGATTTCTGGAAAAAAACCCAAACAAAACACATGGGCTCTGATGTGACCCTTCTATGTTTCTGTGCACTGTGGACCTTCTTATTTCCTGAACGGCTTGCTCTGCACTCCAGTTAACTCACAACCTGGATTTTGTCCAAGTACATTCTGTTTCTTGATACGAAGCCAGGTTTTGCTGATTTGTGGTGCCGTTTTCTTCTCCCTGCTCTCCTCCCTGTTCTTCTGTTATCATGTTCACTGCTGAGTGTTACTGGCACCCCTCAGCCAACAGGGAGAGCAAAGCCCAACCCCATACCTGCTTCTGACAGTGGTCAGAGCAGGTGAGCTGGAGATGCAGTGAATGACTTCTTCAGTGTTGGTTGAGCTGTCCCCAGTTCAGCCTGTCACTCGGAGATATGTCTGAAATCAGCTGAAGTAGAAAACATTTGAACTCTACACCCTGCCAAATAGCTTCCAGATGTATAAAATGTGGCCTTACTATGGACTCTGACTGTAGCTCTGCCAACGAACATCTGCACATTTGTGTTGCATAGGGAACATTAAAGTAGATCTTTTATAACATCTGGTGCCTTTTCCTAGTTCTCCCTCCCTGCTTCTTGCAGTCTTTTTCCTTTATTTCATCCTTCAATTAAAAAAAAAAAGCTACAATCCTTCTACTGATTTCTACTGATTTATTGAATCCTCTTTGCCTATTTCATACCATTTTGTGGCTGCAGTGTGGCAAAAAGGGACAGAAATTGAAAACTTCTCCTTCTGTCTAGAGATCAAACCAGAGCCCACAAGTGCCCAGGTCCTCTAGTTAGTTCTGCATTGATTTAGGGTCCTCTTCTTGCTGAATCAAATAATAAAATAGTATCAAATTCCATTGAAAAAGGACTTTGATAAAAACAGATTTATGTTACTATCTCAGTAAGAATTACTGCTTTAATTCTGCAGTCACTTGAGCCTGAGGGTTGAGCAGAGCTGTCCAGAACGTGGAAGGGAGAGAGCAGAGTGGCTAAGGAGTAGGTTGAATGAGAATGTGATAGTACCTCTTACTTGCAAATAAAGACACTGATTACTTTCTTAGGTCTTACAGACTTACTTTAATTACAAAGTACAGTTTTGATTAAGAAAAAAGACAGTAGAAGCCTTCATCTTCTGCTGTTCCTAAACAAAACAGGGTAGATAACCCTATCTCTTTTGGTTTGCTCTGACTTCTTATTTCCGAATGCACAAGTAGAGGTTGTTTGCTGACGTTTGTTTCTACTCCAAAAATTGTGTACTCTTTAAGAAATAATTATCTCTGGAGCCCTGTTGGTGTCATTTGTTCTTGAAAGCTAACTAGACCCAGGCCTGGTATATATTTTGATGAGAAACCACCTGGGTATCACAGAAGCCATCTACATATGCCAGGGAGTTGTGGTGAAGCTCTTGCCACATTTTAGACCACAGGAATCTAATGAGCAGAAAGACTTCATCTGGTCCCATCATCACCGTGGAATAGACTGATGGGGTTGAGATGCAGCCACACTGACATACCTATTTCTATCTTCCTGCTGTGATGAACTATTACATGGGAAGCCTGTCGATCAACTCATTGGACATTTATGGATGAAAATGTCAAATAGAAGTTATTTTTCTTATTGTGCATCTCACAGAGCTGGGGGAGAGAGACAGGAAGACATGGTGAGATGGAAATAGATGTTTCCTAATCTAACCTGCCTATGGTATAGATGGCCTTATTTTGTGTTCCTCTGTTTGGAACAGCCAGTGCAGTAATGTTCACCTTCTTTTACAGTGTTTGTAATGAATCTGCCTGACACTTGACCCTGAAGTAACTTACAATTTTGTTGGGACAATAGCCCTGAGAGCTGCAGTTCTTACCAGCAGCTTTGTTTAGCCAGTTGTGCAAGCATGTTGCTGACTTTAGACACATAAGGATTCTCACCAACTTACTTTGCACCATGCATGGAGAGACCTACAAGATCCCATCTGTTCTGGTCTGGCAGTTACCCTGTTGAGGTAGTCTCTCTCCCATTGTTTTTTGATGTCTGTAGGGATCTTTTCTTACAGAATTTTCTGCAGTGAATGGCCCACCTTCTGCTGTTGTGAATTTACAGCATGAATGTATAGGACTGTGAATGACCAGATCTGGTTAAAAACCTCATTGAGTCTAGCCTAAAGCAGTTGGACTTGATGTTTCTCTGAAAACTGTTTCCTGCTGTGCTTTTTTAGTGGTTTTGCTTCTTAAGTTGGCTTTTCTTTGGATAGTTGAAACAAATTATGTTTATACCACAATTAATGATGATTAGGGAAAGGTATAACAGAATACTAAATAAAAAGTGTTTTTGAAACTAAAAGGGTGGTCTCCGTTCACTCCTTCCCCCTTGTTCCTCAAGTGCTAGAAGTAGAGTAAAAAAGAGGCCCTGATGTTGGCTGCTGCTTCCTCTTGACATCATTTATGTAACTGAAAACATAAAACTGAAAAATCTGGATGAAACAGCTTTGCTTTCAGAGACCTGCTCCTTAGCAGCTTAAACCTTGGAGACAATTTTATGTTGTGAAGCATCCAGAAGTCTTCTTGGCCCCTTTCCAACATAGTGGCTCATGGAACATCTTCCTCCAAGTGCTCCCATTGAGTGACCTCTGACTTCGTGCCTCCAGGACGAAGCAAAGCATCTCAGATTCAAAGCTCCTGGGGTCTTCCTCTTGCAATCGCTAAGTATTATTTGAACAGGGAAAGAGAACAGGCAAGTAACAACAGTGCCTTGTTAACTGCAGAGGATACAACCTAGTTTAATAAATAATACCACTGTACAATAATTTTGTGTGTTAACATCGCCATCTCTGCCAGTGCTCTGCTTGCAATATCCCCACGATAGTCAAGGTAACTACTGTAAGCACAGGCTGCATTGAACAGAAGACAGCAAAGGGAGTCAGACTTGTTTCAGTCTTTGTCTGCTCTTCCCTTTACTCAGTTAGTTTTGGATCAAACTTATTTCATTCACAAGTAATCTCTTTGATCTACTTCTTTTTGTACACCCTAAGCCACTTCTGTCTTCCTTCTTCAGTTTCTTGCGTTTATTTCTCTCTGATGGTTCTGATATCACGTTTCTAGCTGTTCCAGGCCTCTCTGATATTCCCAGTGAAACTACAACAATCCTCTCTCTTCAGTCATTCTTAAGTGTGAATTTGATCTCTGTGTTAGACTGCCAGCTCACTTCTCTGGAGATTTCCATATCCCACAGCTCTGTGTGTGTGCTGAGACTGAACATGGAGATAATATAAAAATGGGTGATTACAGCTCATTTATATATGAAGTGACAACTGTTTGCAGAGCTTTCACACATGCTGTTTCTGTCTCATAGGGCTGATTTCCCAGGTGTCTTGGCACGTGCAGGTATTGGTAAAGGTAACGATGCAGCACAGCAGGTCTGGGATCCTTGGCTCTCTTCTAATACAAGGGTTTGGACTACCAGGAGATGAAAATACATTATTATTCCTGTAAAGAAAAACCTGCTCTGACCTCCTTTGTGCTTTTCGCCTTTATCAGACACTGACTGTTTCATGGAGGGACTGACCAGACTTTCTGTCTTAGGACTCAGTGAGTACAGTAGTCAACTCCTTTTTCAGAGGGAGACTATCTGCATAACATTCACCTTGGTCATTGGCATCATGGTGAGCTGGGGTCTGTTGTGTAATGTTTGTTTCCTTAATGGATAGCAGGGATGACTTAACATGAAGCAAGTATTGCCAACCAGAGGATTTTAATGCAAATCTATGATAGTGAAACCATATTCTTCATATTATTATGTTGTTATCATATGTTATTATTCTGAATAATAGTTTTCATTAAAATTGATGTTACATTCATGATCAGTGCCGGTTTTTGTGGTTCAGCTGTGGTGGCTGAGGCACTCATGGATAGAGATACGATTTCTTCAGACTGTGCAACTCAGACTGAATGTCTGCAGCAGAATTTGACTATCAGTGAAATGTAAGGCACTTCAATACATGACCAAATATTATTAATGATCACGAATATGTATCATAACCATACAGAGGCTTTTCATTATNAGGGAGTCAGACTTGTTTCAGTCTTTGTCTGCTCTTCCCTTTACTCAGTTAGTTTTGGATCAAACTTATTTCATTCACAAGTAATCTCTTTGATCTACTTCTTTTTGTACACCCTAAGCCACTTCTGTCTTCCTTCTTCAGTTTCTTGCGTTTATTTCTCTCTGATGGTTCTGATATCACGTTTCTAGCTGTTCCAGGCCTCTCTGATATTCCCAGTGAAACTACAACAATCCTCTCTCTTCAGTCATTCTTAAGTGTGAATTTGATCTCTGTGTTAGACTGCCAGCTCACTTCTCTGGAGATTTCCATATCCCACAGCTCTGTGTGTGTGCTGAGACTGAACATGGAGATAATATAAAAATGGGTGATTACAGCTCATTTATATATGAAGTGACAACTGTTTGCAGAGCTTTCACACATGCTGTTTCTGTCTCATAGGGCTGATTTCCCAGGTGTCTTGGCACGTGCAGGTATTGGTAAAGGTAACGATGCAGCACAGCAGGTCTGGGATCCTTGGCTCTCTTCTAATACAAGGGTTTGGACTACCAGGAGATGAAAATACATTATTATTCCTGTAAAGAAAAACCTGCTCTGACCTCCTTTGTGCTTTTCGCCTTTATCAGACACTGACTGTTTCATGGAGGGACTGACCAGACTTTCTGTCTTAGGACTCAGTGAGTACAGTAGTCAACTCCTTTTTCAGAGGGAGACTATCTGCATAACATTCACCTTGGTCATTGGCATCATGGTGAGCTGGGGTCTGTTGTGTAATGTTTGTTTCCTTAATGGATAGCAGGGATGACTTAACATGAAGCAAGTATTGCCAACCAGAGGATTTTAATGCAAATCTATGATAGTGAAACCATATTCTTCATATTATTATGTTGTTATCATATGTTATTATTCTGAATAATAGTTTTCATTAAAATTGATGTTACATTCATGATCAGTGCCGGTTTTTGTGGTTCAGCTGTGGTGGCTGAGGCACTCATGGATAGAGATACGATTTCTTCAGACTGTGCAACTCAGACTGAATGTCTGCAGCAGAATTTGACTATCAGTGAAATGTAAGGCACTTCAATACATGACCAAATATTATTAATGATCACGAATATGTATCATAACCATACAGAGGCTTTTCATTATACCCTGGCTCTTTCAGAGCAAGGGAAGAGTTCCAGAACAAGAACAAGATACTGCCATTGCACGCAGCAAAGAACTGATACAAAAATTTTTTCTTTGGGTGGAGTTGGTGTTATGTTTTCCCTGAGGTAGTGGATAATTCCTCTCGGGAAGATGATGCTCTTGTACAGCAGTTGGAATCATGACAGACTGACAACTGACACAATATATGTCTGAATTTTACCACATTTTTTTATCAAGGCTTACGGATATTCCTATTTTGAATAGGTAATTGAATAGCTAACACATATAAATCCACAAGGAGTGAAACTCCTACATGTAAGAAGCAGTCAGCTAAAATGTATCTGAGGTTTTTGGGAACCTATGCCTGGAACTGTTGATTTGGTTTATTATTTGGGGAACACATCCCATTCAATGTGATGACCTCTGTGAATAGCTCCATAAAGGTATTTAATCTGACAAAAAATATTGTCCACTTCATTATTGTTATTGCTATCTATATGGAATGGATGTAGAATCCAAGTTTTTAGAAGTATGTGCACAGATTACTGTTTGATCGTATTCAAAATACAATGGAGAGATGCCCAGAGCAGATCTATTCAAGTTGCAGTTCATATGATTAGGAGATATTGAAAGCAGAAATGTCTATTTCCGAAAACAGAAAGAAGAAAGAATCCTGTATAACAACTTACCAGCTGTAGCCACAGCAAATGAACAGTGTCCTTGTCTGAACTAGCATATAACTTTACTCTGAGATGATCATAGAAACTCTTGAAAGTAATACGATAGCATGTTCCAGTTGAAGAATAGAGCAGTTCAACCTCTCATACAGATAAAATAACACTCAGCTAAAAAACATAGAAGGATTTACTGGAAAAACAACAAAAGTGCAAGGTGTTCTGTGTTCTTGAAAACAAACAGAAAAAAAACACTTCACAATAATCCCTGATTCATCCTCCGAGCCCTGAAATGCAAAACGCAAATGAAATTTCTAGAACTTCAGCACAATAATTTATAAATAGAAAAGCAGAGAGAAAATGAATTGCCAGGGTTTTCAGAGAGGAACATGAAAGGCTTAGAGTGCAAATGAAAATAAATAGTGGGACCTCGCTTCATAAATGTTCTACATTATTCCTTGAAAAAAAACCCCAAAAACAATTCAGAGAAAGAGGAGAATGGATGGCCCACGATGAGTCTTCTGAACCTTTTGGAGGAGGGAATAGGTAGACAGAGAAACAGCAAAGACGAGCAGTTTCTTTGGATCATATATTTTCAGATCTTTCTTTGGATAAATCTTTTAAAATCATGTTAATCCCTAATTTTTATTATTTTTAAAGAACTCCATATCAATTGTTCAGTCTGCTCTAGTCAAAGACAATCAAAAAGTGATGTTTATTCATCTGTTTGATTCTTTTTCTCAGTTTTTCAATGCCATTCAAGAGGAGTGTGATGCTTTGCTAAAACAGCAGAGAACTGATTTAAAAGATATGTTTACATTTCCTTAGTATTTTGTGCATGCCCTATCAGAACATAATGTATTTATTCATCATTCTGTGTAATTAAACATTTCCTCCATCTCACTGAAGCTTTACTGTTCCTTCTCATCCTCTAGGAGTTTTGAGCTATTAGGTACTGGTAGTCTCTTTTTAATTTTCTCTTCAGTCTTTACACTGCCTAGTGCCCATTTTTAGAGCTGGGATAAAGTCACAAACAACAGGCTTCAGAGTCCTGCAAGCTCATTGCTGGTCTTTTTTGTGTAATTGTTATGTTTTTCTGTAAATTTCTGTATCTACTGAGCCTTCCTTTTGTGCAGAGTTGGAAAATCTAGTCAGCTTATTCAGAAATTTTTGAAGCCCTGAGTAATTACAATCTGCAAAGATGAGAATTTATGAGGTTATGTCTCATGCATATACAGTCTGAGATTATGAATTGGACTTGTTGGTATTATCCTCTCAACTAATGAAAACTACTTTTTCTTTAACAAAATAGAAAAAGTGTGCACTTAGTACAGCTCTTAGTATATCCAAAAACTAACTCTGAGGAATTCAGAGTTAGGAATTCATAAAGCCCCATCTCTCTCCAATTTCCTCTCCAAACCCTTTCACCTGACTTTGTGTCTCCAAAGTCCAATTCTTGGAAAACTAATATTCCAGTCTTTTCTTTTGCAATGAGTGGAAACTATCAGGTGAAATGGCATAGCCTTGACCTCTTTTGCAATTTAATGCCTTGTGAGGCAGCTCAAAAATACTTCTTATTATATAGAAAGTGATTTCTTTGTTCCTTCAACTGAATCTAAAAAATGTGGCAAATCCAGTGTTTTAATGAGAGATGATATTGTCTTTGATTCTGAAATTCACCTCCTAGTAGCCATTAGGATCTTTCAGCAAACACAACCAAAATGGCATACTCTATGCATCTAAGAGCTTGATCAGCAATTGCTGCACAGAATCTTGCACAGCCCCCAGGATGTCATTGCCTTTCCAGAGAGTAAATTGACAGAGACATACTTGTCCAACTTGCTTGTACTTACAGACAGAAAAACGAGTTCTGAGATGAGGTTCGTTTTAACTGGAAGTGAGGGGTTTTAGCTCTGCATGGCAGATAGCCATAAGCTATGAAATAAGCAGGTAAGGAACACATGTTTTTTAATATAATTTGTTTCTGGCCACTGCTGGAATAAATAAGTCCCCATGATCTTTCCAATATCCTTTCAACTGTAAGGTATTTGCCTCCATATATTGTTAGACAAATGTCAAGTGAATAAGACTTAAGGATTTTCCCAGAATTCAGGGATATGATGTGCATTTCTGATATTTCCCAGAAGATTTTTTTTCATCAAACATTTGATAATACTACATGCCTCATTAAGAAGGCTTTTTTTTCATTTATGATAGATACTGTACAGATAATTGCCATTTATTATGAGATGCAAGACCATTTCAGTGTGGGTTACTGCTCTCAAACACATACATTATTCTTATCTTTGGATTGTGTTTTTCCTAGAATTATGACTGGATGTGTCCCGTTCAGGGAAGAAAAGACACTGAATAGCAGGGCAGCAAGAAGACTTATGGTTCTTTTTGTTTTTATTCACTCTCCTTTCCCTCCTCCTCCTCCCACCCCATGGCTGATAATGCTCAGCCCCAGGATATGAGAAATGAAGTCTGAATATACACTTACACATATTTATATGTTCGCCTATCATTTTCTAGTCATGCACATGTTGCCTCAAGTACTTCACCCAAAGAATTTGTGATTAGCCAAAGAGCACACATAGCATAAATCTTCTGGATCTGTGTTTTGTTTCATTAAAAAAGAAGGAAAAGGCTTCTTCAGGATTAGGAGGTCAGAGCAAATTCTGAAGAGGCAGTAAAAGAGAATTTCCTCAATCCTCTTCTGTAGAGGAGGCCGTAACTTCCTTTTCTTCATTCACACAATTCACTGTGAATTTCAAATAATGAGTCTGTCTGACAAAAACAAAACCAGGTAGAACCTGAAGTGCTAGTAATAAATCCAACAAAGAAACAGCAGCAGAAAGACTTTGGAGACACAGGCAATAAATTTGCAGGATGGTTCTTACCTTCATCAGAGTGCAATTTGCAATTTGTTTATGCAATTTGCATAAACAGCAATGCAAACACTAAACATTGAGGTAGAGACAATACCCACACACCATATTTTGATCATTGTTGAGTCTGGAGGACCTTTTTAATTTACTAATTTTGCATTTCTGACAATTTTATGCCATAATTTGGGTAGAAATATATAGTAAATCAGGCACAAAAAGTGACAAGATACTCAAAGGAAACCTTCACTCAAGAGAACCAAATAACATAAGAGCATCAGAAAAGGCACCAGATGCAACTCATCAGCTGCAACCCTGCAGGCGCTCATCCTGCTGTGTATCTGGCCCAAGTTGCACTTGACTGAGTGAACTGCTGTGGGCCAGAGCAGAGTTGTGCTTACTGGGGTGGCTCCTCTGTGCTGGACAACATTTTGGATACATGGGATGAAAGTTGTTCGAACTTCCTGCAAATTGAAGTGCTTCCCACCCTGTTGACTCTGCTCATTGGTGCGCACCCTCTGCCTTGTGAAGGGAATGGCACCACTGAGTTGCTGGGCAAGTGGGATGAAAAATTACCAACGAAGCAAGCCATGCAGCTGTTGCAAAGCTGTGGGCTAGCTGCACTACAGGTGAAGTCAGAGGAATTTTTGTCAGACCCTTAAGATCTAAATACTAGAAATTCCCTGTGTATTGTACAAAGCAAAAGGATTGGCTGAGGGCTTCTGAAAGACTAATATGTTTGATAGGAGGGGAAACCTGAAAAAGTATATTTTCTAAGATTGTGATAGTCAGTTTTGATTGTCAAACCAATTCAGGAGACAGCAAGCCATCTACAAAAAGGTGAAAATGCAGGTTGCAGGAGAGGAGCATGTGCAGCATGCCAGAAGCAAGAGAAGGACCTCACACTCGAACCCATGAAGAGCTGGAGGTTGTGGAGAGGTGTGAGTACAACTGTAGTTTCCTCCCAGTAAGACATAGGGCATTTAAAGATCTCTGTGATGCTTGTTCTATCAGTTAGCAGGATTGTCCTGCAACATGTGGGAAATGCTGCTGAGCAGGCAGGGCTGCCCCACAGGCAGTGGTCCCATCTGGCATTGTTTTCCAAGGGGCGGGTTACCACAGGAAAGGAAACATCTTATCAGGATTATTGGTTAGTGTAGTGGTTCTACCACAAATTCAGTGATTTTGGAGCAGAGACTCTGAGAGAAGTCACAAACACACCCCAAAAATGAAGAAAACACACAAATATTACAGTTTATTTTGCGCAAACACCAAAACCCGACAAACAAAGTACAAAACAGACAAANTTGCTTCCGCTGGATCCAGGGTCCAAGAGACCGGAATGGCGTCCGCGCGGCCGTTTTATAGGGGTGTATGTTTCCGCCCCTCTGGGGGTGGTGCCCCAGGGCTGGCCCTCGTCCAATTGGCCGGCGCCCCCGGGGCCCGCCCCGGCACGCAGCTGCTCATGGGAGAAACTGTCTCCGCCCGGAAATGATACGTGTTCCGGGAAGGCATTTCCGGTTCATGGCGGCCACCATCCAGCTTACATGTGGCCGCCATCGCCGGTTTTATTTTTTCCAACCCACAACAGTTAGTTATTCTAAAAGGAAGGGAGCATGAGTAATACTTTCTCCACAAATATTTTTTCTGCATATCTCATCTGTGAAATTTGTTAATTACTGTGTTAACTTACGCTTTTAGACTGGAGACCTCATAAGCCAAACTTTCGGATTTTGAGGCGGATGTAGCTACTACAGAGGAAAAGAACAGCCATAATACACTTTGCAATTCATGGTGTTACTTTGTTTCTTCAGGCTCTGCCTCCAAGATTTAAAATATCTGCACATAGTTATGCCTTTGCTTTTCTTGATTCCAGTGAAGTCTAGGGTATTCCATATGAATGCAGCTGACCTCAGAGAGCTAGAAAAATATGTTACCCTGCATAATACAAGCTAGTTTAAAATAGGATATATGTGTATGCACATATCATAAGTGTAATGTAGCCACAATTTCTGGTTCTTGGTCTGAAGTCTGGATATGAGAACTAGTGAGTTTCATCCATTGCAAGAGAAACCTTGTGCAGCATTTGAGATATGAAGCACTGAAAGACCTTACTGATGAGGCAAACATTTTAGATATCACTGACTCATAAAAAAAAGCTCAGAAATAAGAAACTCTGTAGGAAATTGATTTTCTTGAATTCTTTGTGACGTGCCTGTGCAATATTGATCCCTCAGGCATCTACTGGAAGGCAAGCAGGGTTTTATCTGAGATTTTCATTGGTTTTTTTTTTTTTCTGTTGAGACCTAGTGTTCACTATTTGAATATTAAAATGCTTGGGACATTCACAGACTCAGAGGTGGCTGAACTATGGTTTCTCCTTGGAAAGAGAGACTATATAAACTGATGGAGAATTACTGTTTCATGTCACTTTATGCAACTTTTTTAATGTCTTTGCAGTGAATGACTGAAAACACACTGCAGAAGTAGGAATATTACTCTACATATAGTATACCCTGTGTTTGGAGAAGGATCCAGGTAACTCAAGGTTCTGTTAGCATCAGCTTTAAGACTCTTCACTACTAAAACCTATCAAAGTTGCATACTTTAAAATTAAAATTAGCAACAAAAGAAATGGTAATAGAAAATCACTGCGGACAAAAAAATCTGGCTTGAAATATGCTTATATTATATTTTAGCAACTAAGTTACATTTCTGTGCGAGAGGTGAATCTTTCCAACATTTTTTTTTTCTCCCAAGGTCTCACAGGCAGTGAGGGTAAATTCTTGAGCACATAAAGTGCATTCCTCAGATGGAAGAAGGATAGAACTGTAAAACAATTTATTCACTTGGTATTCACAGGGAGTTTTTACTTTGGTCCAACACATTATTACTAAAATTCTGGAAATAACATTGTGATTCACTGGGAACCAAACAGTAGTAAATAATGTCTGTTTAAACCTGCTATCATGTGAGGAACATTTTGACCTGAAGACAAGCTGAGATTTGCCCGAACTAACATATTGCTAGAAAATTTTAGCAAGGTCAACCAATGTAATGATAAATCAGTAGACTGTGATATTCACTTTCACTTACTCCTAATTGCTCTGGCCTTTACATTACCTTGGTCTGCTAGCTTCATTACAGTGACATCTCTGTGGGACTAATCTATTCTGCTATCCATGAAAGCAATGGGAAAGCTTTAAGGAGCATCCACAGGGTGCGTATGCGTGTGTGTGTGATATCATACTACCGTCACAGCAAGGAGAGAGACTGGAGATAGCACAGTAAGAATCTTCAGGGCAGCCTGAGCTGAAGAATATTAGTCCTAGTGATGTGTTCAGCTGTATCCAGTCTGAAACTATGGTGTGGGGTCTGATCCCCTGTGTGTGCATCCTCCAGTGAAATCTTCAGGAAGTTTGCCTGCAGATCTCATCTACATTCAGCACACCGAGCTCTGTCAGCAGCACTATTAACCTTACTCATTATCATTCTCTAAGTTAATGATGCCTATCTGATCTGCATAGTGATTTTCTTTCCTTTGCCATATTCATCATAGCCTCAACTGGACTGTTATTAAGCAACAGAGGAGAAATATAAGACAGTCCCTTTCAAAATAAATGCTTTGTAACTGTGTAAAATATTCTAAAGTAGTTTCAATGAATCTGATCCACTGGAACCTGACGTTGCCTTGAGTGTTTTGTTACCTGCCTGTGACCTGCCAGGGGGGACCCTGCTTGACTGAGCAGAGGGGGTAGTAAGGGCTCCACAGCAAGTCCTTGCTTCAGACAGTGTATCATTAATGGCAACCTGCCCAGTGCTGGACATGTGCAGCTGCTCCTGGGCTGTCCCAAACACTCACCCCTTTTCTGTCAGTCCTCATACCAATGTACCATTTTGACATAATCCAATACTGAAATTAAGGCTTGCTTTATCCTGGAAACTCATTTAACGAAAGAATCCTTCCTTCCCCTGTATGACAGCTCATTCTGACATGGTGTTGGAGGGGCTGCTCTGTAAACTGGAGGGACGAACACAGCAAGAAGCACATTTACTGAAGCTTCTCCCAGCAGTGCTGTTACCTACGAGCAGTCCTGCTTCTAGAGGTGGGAGTGGAACCAGAGGCTTCTCTCTATGGCATTGCCACCAGCCTTGTGAGTTCAGGGGATTGCTGCCGCTTATTTGCAGGGAGGATTTGCCCTTGCGAGGAGGAAGTGTGGTGCTGAGTACAGCAATGATCTGGCAAACATACAAAAAAGGGGAAATAAACCAGCTAGGGATTCCTGGCTGGAAATCTTATGATGCCTGAAGGAGCTGCACTTTAGCAATTAACACAAGACGTACTACTCAACTGTGTTTAAACTGTTAGTCTAGCGTAACTGCAGTTTGAGTATCACCTTGATTTGTTCAGTTCATAATGGCACAGTTGTAATTTTAAAACAGTGTGTTTTTGCTTAGAGCTTAATTCCTGTTCAGTAAACACAGTATTTTCCTCTTGCTGTGATATTTGTAAGAATATTCAGGTTTTTTAATACTTTTTTCTCCCTTAACTTTAATACATACATACAAGTGCACACTACACAGAGTCTTGCTCTTGCAATAAAACTATACTGAGTTTCTGATGGTGCTTATTCACAAAATATGAGATTGAGGTCATAATATTCACAACTTTTCTACTTTCCAAAAGAAGAAAAGAAACTGAGAAACTAGGTGCAAATCTCAGTTTCAAATACATGTCTAGCAGTAAAAAGCCTATGATAGTTCCCATAAAAACAGGAATCTCTCCTAACTATGCTACAGTTGTATAAATTCCCATTTTGCCTCTGCCTGATGAAACACTAATTTATTTTACCCCTGTGATTGCAGTAAGATGTTTCTAGTATCACTCTTCAGTTACTGCTTGCTGCCTTGGTGATACTACTCTAATTCACCTTTGATGGACAATTTTTTTGAAACAGATTTTATCACAAGCTCTTTTTTCCCTCAGGCATAGCTGGGACCAAGCATTTCA
This sequence comes from Neodrepanis coruscans, assembly GCA_013400695.1. NCBI lineage: Eukaryota > Metazoa > Chordata > Aves > Passeriformes > Philepittidae > Neodrepanis > Neodrepanis coruscans. The sequence continues at coordinate 20,655 of VYZS01024823.1, forward strand.
GGGTGTTGGCAGGTTGGCAGGTGCTAGAATAAGGTCTGGATGGCAAAGTACTTGGGTTCAGGAACTCTGGTTGCAGTAGTCCATGTGCAGTTTTGCAGCATGAGATCTTTGCCATGAAGGAAGGGAACATGGCTGCTAGTTTCTGGTGTCTAAGCTGCAGCAGACCTTTTGGACATTTGGTCCCAAAAGGGACTGATGTGGTCGCTCTGTGTGTATGAATAGGAATTCAGCAGGTTTTGGTTTGGAAATCCTGCTAATTCAGTTGGATTTGTAGGCATGGCACTTCTGACCTGGTATTTTTCAACTTTCCTGTGTTTATTTGAGATTAATGAATAACTTGAAAATTTGTGTAAACAAAGCAGAAATAAAAGAATGTGAGAATTTTATTTATTTTAACTGGGGTTTTTGAGTGCTTTTCTCTGATCCAAGTAAATAATGTTCAGTATGGGAAGGAGTTTTGAGGCATGAGAAAGATGGAAGAAGTCTATAAAAAAACATGAATGGTGTGGAGAAGATAACTGTTCACTGGGATCTCACAGTCTGAGACACCTGGTGGAAATACGAGTCGGAGGGCTTAAAACAAAGAGAAGGAAGTCTTTCTCTGCACAATGCATGCATTAATTTTGGAACTGGTCATCACAGGGTGTTTGGGAGGCCAAAGGTACGAATGGGGTTACAAAAAGGGTTAGTCAAACCCATGGCAGATACGTACATAGAAAGCCTGGGTGTGAGCTCTGGTTCCGGAAGTGTCTATGACAGTGACCAACTGCTGATAGTTAAGATGTGCAGTGGAGACATGCTGCTTTCCACTTTGCTTTCTCTGGGCTTTTTACAAACTCAACTGCAGTTTGTAAAATAAGGAGGAGAGACTGAGGTAGCTGTGGGACATTTCCTTCCCTGGTAGATTTCTTGAATGATGTACAGGCTGAAATGCATGATAGAAAAGCCCATGCCTATGCACTCTAGAAAGCCTGGTCTGCAGTTATTTCTGGCAGGAAATGTTCTAAGAATTGCAGTATCTGGAGGTAGTTTGGTAATGAAAAGTGAGAGGAAAAACAGCACAGTGGTCAGTTATCTGCTTCAGGGATCAGAGACCTTCAGGCCAGCATGTGACAGCCTCACTGCTGTGGAAAACCCCTAAAATCGGGCTCATTTAGGCAATTACTAAAAAAAGCACAGCAGTTCACAGGCAAGAAGCAGTGAGGAGCACTGTATGCAAAGCCCTCTGCACTCACAAGTAGCTGCTAGCAATGAGCCTCTTGGACAAATATTGGAAATCTCAGTTGCAGGAGGAAGTGTAAGAAACTGCTCTCCTTATGTTTGTGTCACACATATTTCTCACATATAGGAGGAAAATATTGTCCAAATATCCCTAGAAATCCTTTAGATTGGAAACCTGGTAGAACCTCATAATTTTAGAAGCTCTTTATGAACCCTTTTATTAAAAACAGAAAACTACAAATGATGGAGTTGGGGAAAATTATATATTTAATGTGTATTTTTTGAAGCAGGCTTGGGCTGTATCATCAGGTTCTGGTGTGACATGTCACTCAACTATTTTTAGATAATTCCAAAAGAATTGTGTCTTGTGGCTCAAACTCATTCTATATTTTCTGACAAACTCCTCAGTTGCTCTCCTACTCGGGCAAGGAGGGTCCAAAGGAGCTTTTTAGGGCTTAGCCTGAATTTTTTTCAGTGAAGATGCAGGCTGGTGTCTAAGGATTTCTTGCTAAAGGGCACATGTTGGGACTTTGATGTCTCAGAAGGAAAGTAAAAAGCCAATTTAATTAAATAGCTCTGAGTGAGATTTTGAAAAATATAGTATCTGGAACAGTTCAAAGTGAACCTCTGTCCCAGGTACAGCCCATGGTACATTTCAGCCTTTCAAACTTTTATTGATATAATTTTCTTTTTTTTCCAACTGAAGTGACAACTAAAATGCTACCCCATTTAGTCAGCTGACCTCAGATGCTTTCTTTTAGCCACAATGAGCTACTCCAATTAAAGGAAGAAGGAGCAGAAATAATGAATCTGAGAGCATTTTTGTAAGGGACTACATCTAAACATGTAATAACTAATGGACAGGATATTTTTCTCATTTAAAGGCCTGCCAGAGAGGGAAAAATCATTGCAGATGCACAGTAGATAGCTTTCTGAAATACAGTCCCAGCCTGTACCCTCTAAGTGGGTTTCTGGGCAAGGCTCCCTGTAGGACTGTGAGTATATTACCAGAAATATTTAAGAACCTGCAATCCTGTGCAATGTGCTCTAGGATCCTGAGCAGGAAGGTTGGGACCAGATGACCCAGTGTGGTCCCTCCCAGCTTGATCCATTCTGTAATTATGTGATCACACATGGTGTTTCTGGGGCTACAGAAGTGACTTCCGTGGACTGTGACTTGATGCTGAAGATGGTTGCTTACCTGATGTGAGGTCTGGCTCATGTGGTGTGGCTTTAGTATGTGCAAAATTCAGCCTTTTCCATTTGTTGGTCTTAATTGAGAATGGGGCAAGAAACAATGTCATCTCACATGAACGAGGGTGCTGTTATCAGTTTATCTGTGGAGACCAAGAACAGGGTGGGTAATGCCTTGAGGGGATATCCTCACCACCCCCTGCCTGGCAATTTTGAGTTGTACACTCTTTTTTGGTTGAATGGAATGAGATATGGCAGAGAACCATGTCATGGGTTGCTTTCAGGACAGAGGTTTGTGTCTCACAGAGGTTTAGATGCTTGAAGCTCTGCCAAAATGGAAGAGTGAAGGTCTGATCTGTCAGTCACAGAAATTTTTGAGAGTTCAAAAAAATTAAGGTGCTTTTCCAAGAAAGCAGCATTTGATGGCAATATCTACATAGAAGCAGAATTTGGTGTGGCCATTTCCAAGGGCCCCAAGTATGATAGTTGAAGTTTGTGGGGTGCATGGTTTGCTGGCAAATCAATTTGGAGTCAGTTTATGCAAGTTTGAAAGTAATTGCAGAGTTGTTAAATAGTTTTGAATGGAAGAGTTTGCATGAAAAAGAGACAATATATTAATGGCAGTAGTGCAAATAAGGCCTTGGCTGTGATATTTACTTGTGTTTAATTTTAAAAATACAGCTTCTAGCCTGGACCACTAGAAACACTTCTTTTGATTCCTCATGATATTTTCCCAGTTCTTGCTTTGTTGAGGGAGCTAATGCTTTCAGCCTTCTTGTTTGTTTGTTGATTTTTTTTTGTTTTGCCTCTTTCTTCCCCCCAGTTAACAGAGCAGATTAGTAAGATCAATTAATCATATAACTCCTAAGCAATTAATAGCTCCAAACTTTCAGGGCTTTCAGAAGGGCTTCAGAGGTCTTGTCTGTGAAGATCTCTTTAAAATAAAACCCCCTTAGTAGTTTTCAGGAGCAAAAAGCAAGGTTTTGTAGGCACAAGCATAAATTTTCCATGAAACCAGTTAACAGACTCTGTATGCAAAGTTTCTTGTTGACTCAGCGTTTTTAACAGTTTTTAATGTGATTTCTCGGAACACTTAGTCTCTCTAAGCTGTTGAATTAGTTTGTCTTATGAAAACATCACATTTGCCCTTTTTTTAACACCTTAGTTAAGTTCCATGAAATGCTAATGGTATGCAGTGCAGAGGGCTTAAAAAAAGGGAACCATAACAGCTGCAGAGCTTGTATTTCTGCAAAACATATTTACATTAAAACAGTGTTCACCATTTTCACTATCCAGGAAATATGGCCCAGCAACAACAGGTTTTTGAATTAAACTGTAAAAGAAAGATCTGTGAGCCTGAGTTCAACAGAAAGGTCTGTAGCCTGCTGTTAGAGCCTCTTATTCAATTCATATTTAAGAGAAGCTTGAATAGAAAGAAAATAAGTGAAATGTGGGCAGGAGAACATCTGTGCTACCATAACGACTATCCAGGGTATTTTTATTTGATTGTCAGTTTTAACTTCCTGGTAAAATGTAATTTACATGTAATTTCTCAGAACATTATTTTTACTATAATGAATTATTTTCCTTATAATACATCTAAATTAGCCTATTTATTTTCCAGAGCAACACTGGGTGTTTGTGAAACTTCTGTGACTTGAAAAAAGGCAAATTTGTTATACCATTGTTTTTGTATTTCTTAATAAAGTTAAATATCTGTCTAAATGTCAGGTCCCTGATTCATTAGTCTTTTGGTAATGAAAGCTAATGCTATAATTATAGCTTCATTCCAGACCTTGATCACATGAAAAGTAGCAATTTTTTTTTTTATAATTAAAGCTTGTTCAGCTAATTTCTGAACACCATATTCATTGATATTTTTGCTTGGTTTTAGTTCATAATTGTTTGCAAGCAAGCTTCTCTCCTTATCGTTCCTGTGCTGTTCCTTCTCAGGGGAGAAGAAGAAAGGGACTGGCATTAGCAAGGGACTTGCAGACTGTATGCTGCCTGTGCATTTCTCATCTTCCTTCTCCAGCCTTTGCAGGGTGCATATGTGGTCAGTTAGCTTCAGTGCAGGGGCATTGGGTGCTTGGAGGGGTCCTTGACCTAAACAGGACTGTGCTGAAGCCCCCATGCACGCTCACTAACAAGTAGCAAAGTAGCTCACTAACAAGTAGCGTGAGAGAAAGCATATTTGCATGCTAATGAAGGATTTTTGTTTTTAAGAAATGCACATTCTTCTCAATATGCAATCAAGCAAACCATAAAGGCAGGTGTGCTGGAGTGCGGGCAGTGAGGGCAGCCCAGGGTGTGACTGTACTGCCTACAGTGACCACCAACCCACACTGGCAGGGAAACAGGGTAGGCTGCCACGTGTTACTCGGTATAAGCTGCTGCACCGATAAATGTGCTATTTATGAGAAGAGCACAAACAGGCTGCAGCCTGAGTTCGCTGCAGAGGAATGGGGCTGGGAACCTTACTAGCTGCAAACTGGCAATGCTGTGGAGGCATGCAGTAGCCAAAGGCAGCAACCTTGCCAATTTTCAGCAGTGGACAGGGGTCTGCACATGGATTCACCTTTGCAGAAAGGCAGTGTCAACAAAGAAACAAACTCCCAGGGTTCCCCGACAGTATCTTAATGAGATAAGCTTCACTTTTGCAAAGCTATTTTCTAGGGAGAGCGTCAGTAAGTACATGCCTCAGGAGGGAAGGACTCCAAGTACGAGAAAACCTGTAGGAAGGACAAGCACAAAGCAGCTTTTTCACAGTTCGGCAAAAGTTTCTGCCTTCTTCATTTGTTGAAGAGGAGCAAGTAGTTCAGGCTATGCTTCTTACTCTCAGCTTTCCAAACTTTTTTTCTTTTTTGACCCTTGCTTCACATACTGCCTGCCTATCCTGTTGTTCAGTGGAAAAATCCTATTAGAGGTGTAAAAATTACCTAGAATTTAAATTAGATGCTGTCATGCTGCTACTATTCCACCTTAATTATACAGAATGAAATTAAAAGTACCTCAGAACAAGATGCTCACTGTTTTATGAACTCCAAACTGCACAAAGAATATTCTACTTGGTGACCTTTCTCTGCACATAATTATAGTCTGAGGCATTCTTAAATAATTTGCTGAGTTATTTCTAGTGCTAGTCCATGGTAATCTTAAATACACAGGAATTACCAGGGGTTACTGCCCTATTTTCAGGGATTGGAAGCTAGATAAGTAATTCTGTGCTCTGATACTTCCAGCATACATTGTTATTTTTGATAAATCTGATTTTAAAAACAAAAATTAAAAATACTTGGTAGATAGTGTAGAGATAGTTTTATAATTCTTCTTTAAAACTTTTACTAAAAGAAGAGCCATACAAAAATATATTTTTATAAAAAACTTAATGTTTTCTTATGCTAAAGCTCACTGTGTATTTTAAACAATTTCATGGTCCTATTAAATGATCACACTTCTGGAGTAAACTTCTTAATAGAGTTTGAACTCCACACTTTTGCTGCATGTATGTGCAGAAGTGGGTGAGTCGAAATGGTCATGTCTGTGCTACAGATCAGCACAGTGCTTTCATTCAGCAAATTATCTGTATAGCATGAAACATTTCTAGGAATGGGATGGTACTCCAGGAGCCTGAAATGAGCTATTGCTTTACCTCTGAGTTATAAGCAGCAGACCATGGATAACAAACAGTGTTGGTGGATAAAATTTCTAGCATGTGATAGGCCTTTGTGAAGCAGACCTGTGGCATTAGCCTTGTTTTTAATGATGCCTTGGGTGTTGGAGGTACTCTTTGAAAACTATGAGTAAAAAGTGTTTTCAGAATAAAATATGTTTTCAGCTGAGGCTAACCTGATATTCCACGAAGGCTGCATTGAGCACAGCTTCCATGTCAGACCAAAAGGGACCTTCCTGGTCCCCATCTGACCTGCTGCATGTGGGACACAGCTCTTAACAAAGTGGTTATTGCATTGGCTCATGACTTAGTGCTGATCAGAAGAAATTTTCTCCATGCCTTTTATCGAGGTCCATCTGTCTAAGAAAAGCTGTCAGCAAAACACATGAAAAAGTGCAGAAAGGAGATCATTCTTAATAAACATACTCAAAAACATTGAAAAAATACTCAGAAACATTGAAACACTAAAACCATTCACAATATTATAGAAATTAAAAACAAATAACCCTTCTGCTCCATATTGTGGTTTTCTCCTCTGTGCTGCAGCAGCTGTTACTCAACTGCCCCAATTATTTTGACATCTAGTAGTTGATGTGAAAGTATAGGGTTTCTTTATAGAATTAGTTTTCTCAGTGGCAGGTTGCAAGTCAAATAAGTTTTGCAGAAATCCTATGAATAAGCACTTGGGCTGTTTTCACAATATTTATTGAGACTGCATCAGAAAGTTTCCCTGCTTTATTTTTAAAATTTTATTTTTACTTCCAGTTGTGTGAGTTCCCCCTAGTGCTGAATATCTTTCAATTCTGACACAACTTTTTTTTCTCTCTATAAACAAAGCTCTTTCTTTTATTCTCTTAATACTAGGTTCATTAATGGGGCATGAAACTGTTTTAACGCTATAATACATTCAGCTCTTTGGCCTGATTCAGTAATCTCTGTATCCCCACATGGATGAAGGAGGATGACTTCCTGTCATCCATAGTGATATAATTAAATCCTGGAATATAGTGAAAAGATTTTGTTGAAGATCCAACTGCTTCTTAGGGACAGTAGTGATGTGTTGTCAGAGTTATTTTTGTCCCTTGTTTATGCATCTGCCTGTATGTATATATGCTCCTTCTTTGTAAGCATGAAAACTGGCTCCAGACACATTAGTCTGTGTTTGGTTTTGCCTACAGGATCTCAGATATGGCAGCAATAATGAAACATTATAAGAAGATGTGGGTTTGGGCTGGAAAACTTCAGAGGGTTATGAATGTTTTGAAAACAACCTTACAATCCCAACTGACATGTGCAAGGAAATTTAACTCGTCTATGAACTGTGCTCTATCATTTTCCACAAAGAAATCATGATACTTGCACTGGAAAAATCTAGGACCAGATGAGTTCTCTCAGTCAAATCCTTTAGGTTCATAACAAAGCGATTGAGTGAACAGACATCTTTTAATTCTTCTTCACTTTCCTTCCTCTGTCTGTCCAGACTAAGAAATCTCCTCAAAGCCAAAATCCTGGCTAGTAAATAGATTAGGACTGGCAGATGTCTCTCTCTGACTCTTCTTCTACTCACTTATTTGAAGTCAGTAAAGCCCCTCTTTCATTCCACCTTTCCACTTGCTGACATTTTGTAGCTGGGACTGCCATAGGTCTTTGGGCAGGTAGTTACAGTAAGGTACAGCTAAGGTCTTCATAAGTACGAAAGAATAAGGAAATCCACTGTGATAACTCTTACCTGTTTCAGGTTTCATAAATATCCATATGATTTTAGGAATTTACATTCTCTTATTTGATTAGCTCATGATTTCCATTCTTCAATCACTTTCCTTCCCTTAAATGTCTTCCTGTTTACTCCTCATATGTTGTAATCCTAAATTTAAAGTTTCCTAGCAAAATGACTACCTTTTCTTCAAGAAAATGTTAAAGATGCCAGCTGACTAAAGTTTTAGCAGTTAGGATATATAGTATTATTTAGTCCTAGAGTTTTGATTCTAGCCAAGCAGATATTTCTAGGTGTAATAATAGAAGTAGGAGTAATAATAGTAGTTGCAATGAAAATAATGATGATGATGATGATCAAACCCAAACAAGATGTAGCTTGTTTTTTTTCTAGCTTTCCAATACCTCTCAGTTAGGACCAAAGGCAAGTGAGAGACCAACACTATATTAAAGACAATACTTAATTTTCTCCTTTTTCCTTTGTGCCATTCACCTTTTGGTGTACAATCATTGTTTTTTCAAGATCTTCCTTTTACACACATCCTTGTTAACAGGCGACATGTGTAAAACAGACAGGAGGTAATGCCCAAAATGTGAAAGTTCACCTACTTGCTGTTAATCTACTCAAATGCTGTGTAACTCAACAGTGAACTCTATGACACAGGATATCATAAGTTCAGGTCTGGAGATCGAATATGTTAATGGCAGAGAAATGCACCAGGGGATACCAATATACAGGAATCATCACCAGCTAACTGTGGCCCTCAGCCATGTGTTACCAGATTTGTGATATTAGTTGGATAAAGTATCCTATTGATGCATCTTTATCTTTCACTTTCCATGGGCAGCTGGTTTTGACCACTGTCAGAGAGAAGATATTGAACCATAGAGACCTTTCTGTGCGGCCCATTTCAGTGGTCTCATATATGGTACTAGGTAAGCTAAATAGCTAAATACCCTTTTACTTTCAGTAGGCAGATTTCTCTGGGTTTGGACTCTGGACAAAACACAGTGGGAAACATGCCTAGATTCTATTGCAGTGGGGCTGTAAGGAAGGAAACCCTCTTGGTTTCACCTCCTATTCATTGCTACAGTAAGAAAACCTCACTGTAGTAGGAGAAAGAGAAGCTCAAGTCTTGTGTAGTGCCGAAGTTGGAAGGCCACACCAACAAGTTGTCTGAGGGCACCTCTGAGGTCAGTGGCCTGTGACCAGAACAGGACCTTTCAAAGCGTACCCAGAGTTCTTGGGCAATACATGTTAAACACAGCCAAGGAACAGGCAGCTTTCCTGCTTACTGGCAGTCTCTACTGAAATAAAAATGCATGGAAAGATTCTGGTGATAAAGAAGATGAAGTGCTCATACATAGACACCTGCTGTGCTGATCAGGCTTAACTTTTCAGAGTATGGCCCTTAGCATCTGGTATCATGTGTGCTGAAGGCAAGCTGAGATCCAGTCAGATAAAATAAACATCTGCTTGAAACAGGTTTCTGAAAACATGCATGCAAGAAAGGTCATTTTTATCCCTGCCTGACTGAACAGAATACAAAAAAGGGAATGAAATGTTCTATCCACAGCCTCAGTCTAGTGTAATTATGTTTTCATTTTTATTCAAGGATTATGTATTGTGTTTCTCTACCTCCTTTTCAGTGTCACACAATTTTCTATTTTTTTTTTTTTTTTTTTTTTTAAAATTTGAACAGTATCTCTCATTCAAAGAGTCCCGACGCTGCCTTGGCAGTCATTTATCCTTAGAGGTGTGGTTTACTGGGGCTGTGCAGAGGCAATGAGCACACTTTGAATTTCAAATATCAGTGAGCAGCAGGATGCAGGAGCTGTAGCTGTACACACTAATATCACCTGGTGTGTAGTGCATGCCACAGAATGTGAGGATGCTTCATGTTCAGATTACTTATCAGTGTGACACAGGGGACATGGCACACTGCTGAAATCAAGGGGCTTTGGAAATGCTGTAAATGATGCATGTGTTGAGCAAGTTGAAGATCAAATCTTGGTATACCATTGGATTCCTATCTTTGAAATACAGGAGTTCTTTTCCTGTTATGTTTTAACACAGTTTAACAAGTTCACAGCAATTGGAAATGCAAAATACTAGGGATTTGTAGGTTTTGTTGTGGACCTGTGAAACTGCATTTCCAAAGCCATAAATAAGCTCACAAAGGAGAAGTATTAAATGTAAGTCTGAAAATATAAGTGAGAACTTGTCTTAAATGTCCCTGACATATCAAGAGGCTCCTAATGCAAAGGCACAGCATTCTGCTTTCCTGTCATTGTCAAAAATTGACAATGGGGCATATTGAGTCTGTGTAAATAAGTAGTTAGGGAGAGAAAGGGGGTCAAGGAGGTTCATTGCCTAAACGATAAAGGAAAAAAATAAAAAATCCAGGCAGCTTAGCTTCGGTTTTTTTTTTCCTCCTGAGATGTGTCACACAAAAGTTAAAGTGTTTTCCTTCTATGCCAAGCTGCAATACAGCTGTGACATATAGCACTTTGGTTTTGAACAGCCACACGTTACATTCATTCAGTTGCAGCTGGTGTTTCAACATCCTCACTGTGTAGGAGCTCACCCTGGCAGGAGCACTTGCTCTGGTGGGAGCTCTGATTTTCTTGGCTGCTAGGCCAAGCAAAGCTAAACATGTTTGTGTCTGAAGATGGGTTTTGGGAGCAGTAAGAGTTCCTTTTTTTTACTGGTTTTTTTCACCTGCTTTGTTGCAAGAAATATTTTTTTCCACCAAAGAGATTGAGCCTCTGCATGTTGCAATAGATGAATACATCACTTGTAAGACATTTTTAATTAAATATAAAGCAATAGGATTAAACTCTAATGGCTTTATATATTTTTCAATGGGAAGGAACTTGAGCCTTCTGGGCTTCTGGTACAACCAGAATCCAATGATTCTGTTCCTTTTTAATTTCCTTTAACATTCAGGATAAGGATTCTGCTACAGCTGGTTTAGCAGTTAGGTGCACTAACCAGTAATATAAATTATTGACCAATGGGTGATAGTTTAATGTTTGACCAATACACTAAAGTATTTAAAAACAATCCTAGGCTGAAAATGTCTTCCTTCCTTAGTAGGAAGACGGCTTAAGACTATTTAGCCTTTCTGTCCTTCACAAAGTGGAGGCCAGACAAATTCTCTAAAGATTTTATATGCTTTTCAGTCATTAGTTCCTTGAGCACATTCTGTACTCATGCTTTTACCTACCTTATATAAAAGTATCCCACACATCAGCTCTTACATATGAATTTTTCTCTTTTTTTACATGGAGGTTACCTAATTTACAGTAAGGAAAGAAATGTTTTAAAGGAGATTATTACCATTACCTACATGAACACAACTCAATTTTATGGTAATGTTTTGGAGGCTTCAAAGAAACAATAATTGCCTACTGGATTTTGTATGAAATCATAGGGTATTTTAAGCCACTTAGATTCATATTTCTAATGAAGTGCTACTGGAATAAAACCTTGAAACATTAAGGAATTTAGAAGAGGGGAGACATAAAGTTAAAGAGGTTATTTGTAATTGTTCATCCAAATGTGTGTTTATGTGTCCATAAAAATGATTTAACCTGGAGGCTCATTTATTCAGGACAATGTTTTAAAAAGTGGTTTAAGTTGGCTGACATGTAATTGAAGGAAACCATACAGCAAAGCCTCTCCAGTCAATTAAAGGAGACTGCAGGGGTGAAATTGTGTTTTAGTGAAGATACTCAACTCTTTTTCTTATGTATTTGCTTATTTTCTGTACTAAAAGTTTTTTCTCCACCCAAAACAAATGGAGTCTGTGCAGGTTTAGGAGGCTGAAATTATTTCTTGTCCACGTTGAAGCACTATGGACATAGCAGACCTAGTGAATTTAACCTTTTCCTTGATTTTTTTACTTGTGTGTTTCTAGAGATTGACTGTTCTCTGTGTGAGTGTAAAGATGTCTTTCCATCTCTGTAAAAAAATCTTTTGTTAGGTATTTGATAACCATCAACCATGAAACAAGTGATATAAATATAAATTTTATTCAATCACGCAGATAGGTCAAATGTCTTTTGGCATAATTTTATCAACAGTAATAAAAATCACATTATAATTTTGAAAAAAACATAAGACTTCTTTGATACTTACACAACTAATAATGTCATGTTTAGCATGACATGCTACGTTTCCAGGTGTTAGATAAGTCCTGCTTACCTGATTTCCTTTTAGGACAAGGTAACCCACCTGGTTGATCAAGAGAAGCTGGTTGATGTAAATTTTTTGGATTTCAGTAAAGTTTTCAGTGATATCTCTCAGAGGATCCTTCTGGACAAATTGTCCAGCAAACATCTGGATAAACACATCATTGGCTCATGAATTGAGCACAGAGGGTAATAGTGGATGGGGTGATATTAGGTCCGTGACCTGTCACTAGTGGGGTTCTACAGGGGTCCATCTTAGGTCCTGTGCTCTTCAACATCTTCACAAATTACTTGGACACAGGAGTAGGAGGGATACTAAGCAGGTTTGCAGATGAGACAAAACTGGGAGGAGTTGTTGACTAACTCATAGGCAGGGAGGCTCTGCAGAGAGACCTTGACAAATTAGAGGACTGGCCAATCACCAACCAGATGAAGTTCAACAAGGGAAAATGTTGGATTCTGCACCTGGGATTAGACAACTCTGGATGTACAGTCTGGGGAATGAGATGCTGGAAAGCAGTGCCTTGGAAAGGGACTTGGGAGTTGTGGTTGATGACAAGTTGAATCTGAGTCAGCAGTGCCCTGGCAGCCAAGAGGACTAAATGTGTCCTGGGGGGCATCGGGCAAAACATTACCAGTTGGCCAAGGGAGGTGATTGTCCAGCTCTGCACTGGGGTGGCCTCACCTTGAATATTGTTGTGGTTTTGGGCACTGCAGCATAAGAAAGATATTTAGCTCTTAGAGACTGTTCGAAGGAGGGCAATGAAGATGGAAGATGGTGAAGGGCCTTGAGGGGAAGCCATATGAGTAGCAGCTGAGGTCACTTGGTTTGTTCAGCCTAGAGAAGAGGAGACTGATGGGAGACTTATTGCCCTTTAAAAACGAAGGGGTCCAGGAAGAATGGATGTACTTCAAGGGAGAAATCTTGAAGGCGTAGGAGCAGGCTGTGCTGAAAAGATGAGCTGCTGTGGAAGACAACTGGTCTGGATGGGCAAGAAGTTTTTGAAGGAACTAAGGAAAAAAAAGAGGATGTATCACCTCTGGAAAGAGGGGGAGGTAACTCAGGAAATATTTAATGAAGTTGCTAGGTTGTGTAGGAAAAAAAATTAGTGAGGCAAAAACCCAGTTAGCCACTTCTGTGAAGGAGAATAAAAAATATTTTTATAAATATATTAATGGCAAAAAGAGGGGCAAAGACAACCTCCACACTTTATTGGATGTGGAGGGGAATATAGTAACTAAAGAGGAGGAAAACACAGTGTCATGGTTTAAGTGCCTAGGAAGTACCTGTAAAGCGAAAAATGTGTTTAATCCTTTTCATTGTTTTTTTTTTTTTTCTTCTCCCCTCTTTTCCTGGAGTGAGTTTAGGAGAGGTGACTGAGCTGACAGCGATGGTAGGTGGTGGCCCCAACCCAATGCTGACGGGGATGGTTGGGCAGCAGAGCCACTGTGAGCTGTTTTGTGCCTGCAGCACCCACTGTGGTGGGGGGGAGGCAGCCCCACATGGCACATCCATTTCCTGATAGCCAAGACTACAGGGCCCAGTGTGGGCAGCCGCAGGAGGTCCCCAGCCATGTGTGCGGGCATGGAGGCTGCCATGTTGATGATGCAAACCAGCAGAAGGCTGATAGGATTGGCATCTTGGAACCACTTTCTATAGGGAAGTCAGGATGGCACAAGGTGGGACTTGGGGGCCCTTAAAGGTTCCTGCAGTTACATGGCTCGTCCTTCTTCTGCTCCTGTGGGGTCCCAAGAGAAATGGTTCACTGTACTGGGGGTGGTCCAAGTGTCCTGAGTAGAAACCCTTTGCTTTCTCATCCTGACTGAGGATCAACTCCTGCCGCATCTCTTCATCCCAGCATACCTGGATTCCTTTGCACCTCTGCTGCTCTCCCTAGTGTCTCTCTGATGAAGCCACAACGGTGGCGGGACCTCTGCACCTGGCTCCATGGCAGAAATCCTTTTCATGGTGTCACAGTTTTCAGTAATTGTTTTGTGTTTGGGGGAGGGGGCCCTTTTAGGTGGTGGGGTATGGGGTATTTTTGGGTTTCTTGGGTCACATGTTGGGGGTGTGGTCTCAGGTCTGGGGGAGGCGTGGCTGGTACTGTTCATACTTATATGCCATATTTCTATTTTTAAAACCTAATAAATCCTGTTGCTTTCCCTCTAACGAGCTCTCATCCAAATTGTGGTTAATTAACCCTTTTGCCATCTCAGACCTAGACAGGCAGAGGTACTTAACACCTTCTTTGCCTCCATTTTCAACAATAAAACAGGTTGACTTCAGGACGATTGGCCTCCTGAGCTGGTAGATGGGGTCAAGGAGTAATATAGTCCCACTGAAATCCAGGAGGAAGAAGCTAGGAGACTTGCTGAGCCACTTGGATCCTCACAAATCTATGGGATCAGATGGGATCCATCGTAGAGTANGCTAGGAGACTTGCGGAGCCACTTGGATCCTCACAAATCTATGGGATCAGATGGGATCCATCGTAGAGTAATGAGAGAGCTGGCAGATGAGCTTGTGAAGCCACTCTCCATCACTTTTCACCAGTCCTGGCTCATTGGAGACAATCCAGATGACTGAAAGGTGGCTAATGTGATGCCCATCCACAAGAAGGGCCAGAAGGAGAATCCAGAAAATTACAGGCCTGTCAGCCTGACCTTGGTTCCAGGTGAAATTATGGAGCAGATCATCTTAAGTGCAATCACACAGCACCCAGCCAGCATGGATTTAGAAGGGGCAGGTCCTGTCTGACCAACCTGATCTCTTTTTATGATTAGGTGACCCACCTGGTGGATGTGGGTGTGTCTACCTGGACTTCAACAAAGCCTTTGATAATGTCCCCCATAGCTAGAAAACTCCTGAAAAAGCTGGCAGCTCACGGCCTGGACAGGTGCACTCTGAGCTGGGTTAAGAACTGGCTGGATGGCTGAGTCCAGAGAGTGGTGGCAAAAGATGCTGTATCCAGTTGGCTGCTGGTCACAAGCGGTGTCCCTCAGGGATCAGCGTTGGTCCAATCCTGTTTAATGTCTTTACTGATGATCTGGTGAGGGGATTTGGTCCAGTATTACTAAGTTTACAGATGACACCAAGTTGGGAGCAAGTGTCAACCTGTTAGAGGGCAGGAGGGCTCTGCAAAGGGACCTTTACAGGCTGGATAGATGGGCAGAATCCAACAGCATGAGATTTAACAAGTCTAAGTGCGAGGTCTGGCATTTTGGCCACAACAACCCCATGCAGTGCTACAGACTGGGGACAGAGTGGCTGCAGAGTGGCCAGGCAGAAAGGAACCTGGGGGTACTGGTCAACAGCTGGCTGAACATGAGCCAGCAGTGTGCCCAAGTAGCAAAGAAGGCCCGCAGCACCCTGGCCTGTATCAGGAATAGTGTGGCCAGCAGGACTAGTTGTTCTTCCCCTGCATAAGTGCATAAATGCACTAGTTAGACTACACCGTGAGTGCTGTGTCCAGTTCTGGACCCCTCAGTTTAAGAAAGATGTTGAGATGCTTGAACAAGTCCAGAGGAAGGCAACAAGGATGGTGAGTGGACTGGAACACAAACCCTGTGAAGAGTGGATGAGGGAGCTGGGGTTGTTCATCCTGGAGAAGAGGAGGTTCAGGGGAGACCTTATGCTCTCTAAACTTCCTGAAAGGAGGTTGTAGCCAGGTGGGGGTCGGTCTCTTCTCCCAGGCAACCAGTAACAGAACGATAGCACACAGTCACAAGCTGCATCAGGGGAAGTTTAGGCTGGATGTTGGGGAAAAGTTCTTCACAAAAGGAGTGATTGGCCACTGGAATGGGCTGCTCAGGGAGGTGGTGGAGTCACTTCTCTGTGGTGATCAGTGACAGGACCTGAGGGAATGGCCTGAAGTTATGTCAAGGGAGGTTTAAGTGGATATTAAATAAAGGTTCTTCACCCAGAGGGTGGTTGAACACTGGAACATGGAAGTGGTCACAGTACCAAGCCTGATGGAATTCAGGAAGCATTTGACCAATGCTCTCAGGCATGGGGTGTGACTTGGGGGTGGTCCTGACTGGGATTTGGATTTGATGATGCTTGTGAATACCTTCTAACTTGGCATATTCCGTGAATCTGTGAAATTAGTTCTTTTGGGGCCATCATTAAGCCATGTCAAACGACAAAATGTTCCTCCCTTGTGGGTGATTGAAAAGACTCTGGGAAATGTGATATATTTCATTCTATCAAGACTGCTTTCTTGTTATTTTTTGTTTTTAATAATATTTTAGACTATTCTACCTACTAGCCTTCCAGTAGGTAAAGGGGTCCCACAAGACAGCTAGAGAGGGACTTTTCCCAAGACCATGCAGGGAATGGCCTTAAGATGAAGGGTGGCAGGATTAGATTAGATATCAAAACGAAATTCTTTATTATAAGTGTTCAGGACCAAGCTGGAAGGGGCTCTGAATAATCTGATCTTTAAGGTCCCTTTCCAGCCCAAATCACTTTGTGATTCGATGAATTGCAGAATGAACTAGGTTGGAAGAAACCTTTGAGGTCATCAAGTCCAACCTGTAATTTCAGTAGACAAAACAGTAAGCGAGGTTACCTGCCACGGTGAATACAACCAGATTAAACCAGAGTGAGAATTGTTTGTATAGCTGCAGCTCTTCCTTGGAGCATCATCAGCAATGCTGTCAGAAACAGCTGGATATGTCATATTAAAAAATTGCTGTGTACAGCTATTCACATGCTTGGTAAGTATGATTATATTTTTATGTTTTTGGTAACACTAACAGATTTTATCAAGGGTGAACAATGATGAAAGCTGCAGAAAGTAAATAAATTTCATTCAGATTTATAAAATGGGATAGGAATAAGCCAGGAAATTGAGCAATGAGGGACTTCACGTCTCCTTCTCCCCCATGTAGACCACAGAGACAGTCCTGTGAATATGTCATGGCCCACAGTGATTTGAGGAAAATGTTTAAGGGCCATCCCATTCTCCAAAGAACCTGTGCACCTCTACCAGGAAGCTATGGGCATGTACTTCACGCCCATAACTATCTTTGATAAAGAGAACTGTTTGATGCTAGATTTGGTAGATATGTCAGTATCTGCCTCCTATTCCTACTGGAAAGGCAGGAAAATGTTCATCAGAGGAGAGGCAGGACTGGGCCGTAAAGGAGTAATAAGGGGTTTACACAGGATGCGTGGGTTACAGGGCAAAAATACCAGCGAGTTCATAGAGAAGAATGGTTGACTGCAGGTCGATCAGATATAAGGAGCTGAGATGACACTAACCTTCAGAGATCCAAAATAAAAAGATGAATTAAAGCTGTACAACATCGTCTTACTGAAAAAAACCCCAGTCAATGCCCCCCAAAAAACAGAGAAAAAACAAACAAACAAAAAAAAAAGCAAACCAGACACATAGCACCCCCCAAAAAAACCCCCAACCAAACAAAAACTCAGGCTCGAGGATATCCTGAGTAAGACTTTAAGACTGATAAAATGTATTGATAAAATAATTTTGCTACTAATGCTTCTTGAAAGCATAACATAATATAAACATGAGGTTGGCATAATGCTTTGTGTTCTGGTTCCTCAGAGAGACATGGCTGCCAGCAAGGATGATCAAGGGAGAAAAGAGAAATTGCAAAATAGATAAACATCTACTTTTCTCATGACCCTTTTACTGAAGATTTGATGAATCTGTGAGAGCTCTGCTCAAAGTCACCTACTGCTGCACTGGCACCCAGTTTCCACAGCATCATGGACTTCAGCCATGCAGGTGACAAACCTTGTCCTGTGATGACCAAAGCACGTAAGAGAGACCAAATTTTATTTGACTTACAAACTTGACTTACAAATTTGACTTACAACTTTTCCAGAAGGTAGATATGTCAGGAACAGTTTTGCCATCTATGCCTACTCATGCTGGAAGTCTAAGGTCTTCTCTTAGAAGGAAAAGTCAGAAAGGATAGCTAGGTACAGACTTGGTAGAGATCTTCAGCACCTAACTGGCAGAGGAGAAAGAACAATGTTCCTCTTCCAATTAAAAATGCCTGTTTTTTTCTAAAGGAATTGACTGGAGGCTAATACACATGATACACACAGAAAAAATTCCTGATTGGCTAGTCTGCCATAAAATCAGCACTGCTCGTACTTATTGTGAACATTGTAGAAGAAATAGGCAGTCCTAAGCCTTTTTATGCCCAAACTTACTTACTTGCTATTTGTAACAGGTTTAAAGCATTTATGTTTTTTACTACTGAAATGCCTGGCTAGTGAATTTTTAAAAACCAGTACTGCTCTCTTCTAATGTGTACATTTTAGCTAAACCATTTCCTTTTCTGTTGTTGTCCTTGCCTTCTGCATGGTTCATAGTTACCTGGTTCATTCTGATGCTGGCTACTCAACTACAGTTTCACACCATTTTGTTTTCACGTCTGTTCTGTGTTAACACTGGTAAAGTCTCATTGCCAACTGCATTGTCCTAACCCAGCACACTACTAACATTTAAAAGGAGAAGGACTAAAGGAATTTTTCTTTCAATCTTTCTGTTTCAGTTCTGGAATACTGAAAAAGAAAATGCAGAAGAAAAAGCAAAAGTTGCAAGAAGGAGCAGCTGAAGGAAGGCCCAAGAAACCCTTAGATTGGTGAGGCTGCAACTCCGAGTCCAGCTACATCTTATAAGATGTAAGTGAGTTATAAAGAGTCAGTTTATTTTTACAAAAAATGAATCATATTTGAACATCATTATCAAACATGCCACAACTGATACATCCTCGGCACACCTTCAGAGAGATCTGCCTATCTACTTTTGATAATGCGAAGTAACCTAGCGGGTCTCTAAGTGGGCCTATCTCATGCCTGGTGGAGCAGCAGGAGAACTCTCGCAGGGCTCTGTGCCAGCTGGCAGTGCTTCAATCTAATAATCCCATACAGCACTTTCCTACAGCGCACTGCAGGGTGTTGTAAGGCTTCCTAAGCAGAGGTTTGTAAAGCATTATCACTGCTTAAATAAAAGGGACCAATTTAATGTTAACTATTAGGAGGACATTTTTTCATCATCATGCAAAACTTAACGGTTCCAGCTCTCAACTCTGGTAAGGAGACTCATCTTCCATTGACAATAGTATCAACGTCACGGTTTATGAACAGGCTTGCCTGGGGGGGTCTGAAAGCAACAGTGATATGCAGGTTTCTTTCACAACTAAAGGGACATTTAATTGATTTCTTAACAAAAATCCTAATTTCCTTCACTGGCAACACTATAGCAGCTAAAACTATAAGTGGGCCAGTCCTGTATTTTATCAGGACATTTGGTTCAATTACATTTAAAACCTTTATAAAGAGTCTTAAAAAAGGAACAAAAAAGGAGGTAAGAAGGCTGTATTTTATCATAAGTGAAAACTACTGCCATTGCTATTAACAGAACAATTCATGCCAAGCAGCAGAAAGGTTTTACTGCTATATTAAATGAATGAATGACAGTTTAAATTAAAGGAGTAAATCAACTTCTAGCCATGCAAACTTTCCTGCACTACACCATGAAGGCAATATACCCCGAGACAACAAGGAATTTTCTGTCCAGAAAATCAGTTCTGAAGAGGAAAGGAAATCTCCCACAGACTGAAATCCTGGCAAATGATCGTTTTCGATTGTAGCCTAAAAAAAAAAAAAAAAAAGACAGAATATTTACAGAAAATAAATCTGCCAAATTAAGAAAATCATTCTGGCACCAAAGAAGAACAATTCATTGTACTACCATTTAAATGTGTTAGACACTATTGCTATAAATGACAAAGGTCACTTTTCTCCTTCATTTTATCAACTTGCATCCATCATTTCCAAATAGTCACCTAAGTACACTAACTTTAGCATTCCATAATAGCTTAGAAAGCCAGACTTTCCAACTCCAGAGAGCTGGAGACAAGATCTTCCTCAAGAAGGACAGTCCTGAGGGAGCTGGTGACAAAGTTGCTAAAATATTATTTATCATTTTTGAAAAAACCGTGACACACAGGTAAAGTTCCAGATGACTGCAAAAAAAAAAAAAGGAAATAACCCCCTTATTTTTAAAAGGGAAAAGCAGAAGACTCCAGGAAGTACAGAACAGTCAGTCTCACCTATGTGTCAGGTAAGATGACCAAGTAGATTCTCCTGGAAACTATGCTAAGGCACATGGAAAACAAATCATTGGTAACAGCCAACATGGCTTTACAGAGGGGAAATCTGATGGGGCTACAGAAGTGGTGGCAGGGGCAGAGCAACTGACATCCTTTGCCTGGGCTTATGCAAAGTGCTGGACACTGTCCCACATGGCATCCTTGCATCCAAACTGGAGAGACGTGGATTCGATGGATGGACCACTCAGTGGTCTGGCTGCATGGTCACACAAAAAGAGTTGTGGTCAAGGGCTCATTGTGCCCATGGAGACCAGTGGTGAGTGGTGTCCCTCAGGGGTTGGTACTGGGGCCGATACTGTTGGACATCTTTGTCAGTGACAGGGACAGTGGGATCAAGTGTAGCTTCAGCAAGTCCACTGACAACACCAAGCTGTGCAGTGCAGTCAACACAGTGGAGGGAGGGGATGCCATCCCGGGGAGCCTTGACAGGGTTGAAGGGTGGGCTGGTGCAAATCTAGGAAGTTCAAGAAGACGATGTGCTAGGTCCTTCGCTTACAAATCCCAGGCATACCTACAGGCTGCGGGTAGAAGTGATTGAGAGCAGCCCTGCAGACAAGGACTTGGGGGTGATGGTTGATGAACAGGAGACAGTAGTGTGTCTCATGGCCCAGAAAGCCAATTGTATCCTGGGCCACATCAAAAGCAGTGTGGCCAGAAGGTCAAGGGAGGTGATTCTCCCCTTGTACTCTGTCTTGTGAGAACCTACTTGAGTACTGCATACATTTCTGATATTCCCAACATAGGAAGGACATGGAATTTTTTAAGCATATCCAGAGGAGGGCCACAAATTTTATGAGGGCTTGGAACATCTCCTCTGTGAGGACAAGATGATAAAGTTGGTGTTGTTCAGCCTGGAGAAGAGGATGTTGTGTGGACACCTCATAGCAGAGCCTTCCAGTATCTGAAGGGGGCCTACAGAAAGGTCAGAGGGGGACTCTTTGTTAGGAATTGTAGTGATAGGACAAGGAATAATGGGTGCAGACTGAAAGAGGGGAAATTTAATTTAAATATTAGGAAGAAAATCTTTGCTCTAAAGGTGGTGAGATACTCCATCACTTCCCTGGGCAGACTGTTCCAATGACTGAACACCCTTTCAGTGAAGAAATTTTTCTTAATATCCAACCTAAAGCCTGCTGCAACTTGAGGCCATTTCCTCAATGGTTGAAGCACACAGAACGGCCCCTGCTGAGGGAGACAAGCAAGGCACAAGAAAGTACTATTTGGGGGGACAGAGGTGTGTCCATGTTCCTATTCCTATAGTCTCTTTCTTATTATGCCATTACTCACTCTTCTCAATTAATTAGCTTAATGACTTTTGCCATCAACTGCAGGGGCTCTCCTTTCAAAGCTAAGCAAACATTAAAAAGAACCAGAAATGCTGACTCAATGAAGTTTGCTGTAGCTGGCACTTCTGCTGCCTCTGATATTCTTAATGACTTGTTGGTTAAAAAGAAAAGAAAATCAGTTTGTTAATATTTCTGACCCATATAGCCACCACACAGTATTTACTCTTCAGCGGCCACGATGCCTTCCATAGAGCACAGTCTGAGATGGGTTAAGTGCAGACAAACAGTAAGGCTGGCTTAGAAACACATTCGTTCCTCAGCTGAAAATACTGCACGCAATTTCACCCTCTGTCAGCCAGGCTGTCTCCTTCTTCCTTACAGTCACTCAGACTTTTTGTTTCACCCCAAGCACTTTTATCATGGTTTTATTCAGCAAAAGCATGTCAAACATAGTAGTTATTACTTAATTACTCAATATCTAAATTGGAAAGTTGAGTCAAATATCTCAAGTTTTCTTAATTATAGCAAACTTTATATAAACATCTGCTGGCAAACACCAGGCTTGCGTGCCAGCAGGAAGTACACCACAAATGACAGAAGAATAACCTGGGGTAACAAAATAAACACAGTTGCTCATATCAAGTTGCTAATCTTCTGAATATTTTGATTCTTGAATGATTGAGACAAGCATTTTTGATATTCAACCAGAAGTCTGTGTATCATTGGGGTGTTTTACTTTGTTACTACTACAGACTGGAGATTCAACAGAATTTTTATCTTACATCTTGCTTTCTCAAGGAATTCTGTCATTATACCACTACCTTCTTGCATAAAACATACGCAGCAAGACCTTAACTTGACAGGAAAACTTACAGCTAATTTAACACATAAGCTACAATTTGGCCTTCTTTTCACTCACAGAAGTCTCTCTTACACATGAGATGCACACAGCAGCAGAGGTACACATATGCTCACAAGCAAAGCAGAAGGCCCACAGCAGCCTGCAGGAAAGCTCTGGAGCAGGCTGGCCAGAGGGGTAGCCTTGAGTCCAGCAGTCTTGGTCTGGCTCCTGACAGCCAACCAGAAAGGGGGGAAAAAAAGAGGAAAAAACAACACACTGAACCTCATTAAAATTGTCTAGCAGCCCTTGGCAGTAACAGATTTGAATAGCCTTGGTTAGAGGATGCCTCTGTGCTTCTGGTGCAGTCAGTTCAGCCCCAGGCTTATTTTAATTCAGCTTGTTAGGGACATGGCAAGGCCTGGCTGTGGCTTTGGCAGTGCTTTCAGTATTGGTGTGACTTCAGAGCATGTTGTGGTGGTTACAGTGGTGATGGCAGTGGCAGCTAGCGCTGTCGTGCAGAACTGGGCACACCCAGGGAGCAAGGCCCTCTGTGGCACAGAACCATTGGTCTCATGCTCCTGTGCACAAATCCAGGTTGACATAGCTGTTTTACTGCCATCATACATGATCATCTGAGCTGCTTCCATCTCCTCTCCCCCCAGGTTCTCATGGCATATTTGAGTTGTGGTTTTGTTCTGAACTTCCTGACAGTAGTGGGAAGCTCCTGTAGCTAAACCGTGAACCCAAACTATGAAATGCAATCTTTTTCAAAACGCAGTTCAGGGCCCTGAGTTTTGTCTCAGACATATGGATCTGGGAGTCACCTAACTGGTTTGGACCAAAATGAGAATTTTTTTCGGCAATTTTGGGGCTGGGCATCGCAACTTTAATGATGGTGGGCAATTTCTGATGTGTTTTCACAAGTTGCCTGGGCTTGGTTTACGTATAGTAATGCTAATGTTTATTTTTTGTAGCAAGCAGTGTGTGTTTGAGGCACACAGAGCACTTTGCCCTCTCTTATTCCGGGTTTCAAATAAACATACTGTTCACAGCTAACATTAGAAGGAATAATCCTTTGGGCATAATCTAATATGGATTTCTTTATACTGACTGTGGGCCTGGAATATTGAAAAAGGGTGATAAACCCTTGCTTATCCTATTATATTTATTTAGTAAGTGTAAGACCCTCCAAAGAGCTTAATTTATAGCTCTTCTTTGCAGTTTTCAATGAAACCCACTTTTGAGAATCAGGCCAATGAATTCAAATTCTTGGGTTTTTTTACTATTACAATTTTGCAGATGACTCTCTAGTGTTTCAATGTAGTATCTAAATATAGACATACTGTAAACTTCTTTTTTTTTGGCAACAGCTCTTAAAGGGTACTTTGCTTCAATACTAAGTCTTTTCAGAGTTCTCCCTCTGTCTTACCTGCCTATGTTTGTTATCACCTAATTAATTATTGTATTACAGATACAATTAATTAATTCTATCTTCATTGCTGCTAGGCATAACTCTCACTACACTTCTGTTCTAGACCTGATTCTTATAGAAGGCCTTTTCTGCCTCTTAACTGTTGCCTTCATTGCCTTCACCTCTTCTCCAGCGGGAGCGTGTGCAGAATTACAAAACATTGTCTTTTGAGATTCAGTGATGTTCCATAGGTTTCGCAGGACTAAAACATAATCCCATAGAACTAAGTCATGGTGCAGAGATTTTGCATAGCTTGGATTAAGTAGATCTACATCCTGTAGATGTAGACTATAACTGCATTCAGATTAATGCATCATACAGCTGTCATTTTTATCATGTTTATATCAATAGCATTTCTTAATTTTCGCTCTGTCTTAAAAGGCAAAATGTATTTTGGGGTCAGAATGAAGAGTTTTCAATATATGCATTGAAGGTGACACATGCCAGCTGCCAAGAAGTCGTTGGGGCTCCCTCCTTCCTTGAAAGTGAAACTCCTTTGTGAGCTGGCTGTTTTGGAAGCCTGTGTGGGTTTTTGCCTTCTGCATGGGCCATTGCTGTTAGCTGAGCAGCTCACCCCCAGCCCCCTGCCCCCTTCTGAGAAGTCATGACAGAACCTCCTACTCGACAAAAATAGACTCTGTCTTACTGCTTCACTCAGTAGTCTTCTCATTGGAAGGCCTTGTTTCAACAGAAATGCACAAGGAAAGCTGTAGGAAACCACACTGCTCTCCTTTGCGCTTTGTACGCAAAATCCAGCCTTAATTGAACATTTGGTACTTGTAGAACTTTATAATTCAGGTATGTGCAGAAGATAAATGACAACTTGTTTGTCCTTCTAGTAAGGGCTGAGAAATACTGGAGGCCAAAGAGGAATATAATACTATTTGCATTGTTTTATATGTTCGTGTCCCTTGCTCTCAGAGCAGTCCTCTCTGTGGCTAGAACACCTCTGAATGTGTCAAATGACAGTGGTTTGTCTACAGGCTAAATTGCTGAGCAAAAGCATCCTGAGTATCAGGCAGAGCAAGGTCGAGTTCTACTGTTCTACAACATCTGCTGGATATAACTTGGATCTATTATTTCCGTTCACTTTCAACACTGCATTGAGTTTGATTTAATATTCTTTTAGAAGCTGATAACTGCTTTGTATTAAATTACTGTAAACATCATAGTATATGTCATTTTTTTGACAGTAAGTGGAAGATGCTGAGACACCTCAGGGGAGCAGATGTACATGCATTAGTTCTGAGTGCAAACTAGTATTGCCAGTGTTGCTCTTTGGGTTTAGGGTCTAAAGCAAACATTTGTAGGCATAATTGCAAGCAGTGCTGGGAGAGAGTGGGGATACCAATTGGCAGCAAAAGGCAAAACTGAGGAAATAAATATTTCATTACTCAGCATCATACCACATACTATACTTAGAACCTGTGTCATGACATTGGGGCTCTCACCCCAATGACATTGGAGCACTCATGACAGTGGGAGCTGAAATGCAAGAGGGACTATGCTGAACCTTGTTGAGGTGAAGAACATTGCTCCTTTATGGGCCAATGTCTGGCAAGAAAAGGTTCTAGTAGCTTTGGGAAACAGACCCATATAAAGGGAATTTCAAGGATGAAGGCAAGAAATGGAAAGGCAAAGAGTATCTAAGATGCTTATGAAGAGAGATATATGTGAGGGGATTGTGTGGGAAAAAGTGTCACCTCACAGTATACCAGAGAGATATCTAAACTAAAACATGCCCCAGGAAATTGCTAGGTGAGACAGGTAAAAACTGTAATTGCAGGACTCCACAAAAGTGTCTGTTTATTGCATTTTAATTAGCAGCAACAGAAGAAAATCACAGCCACACAATAAAACTCAGTGAAGATCCTGTGGAGATAACTTTGGAAACATAACTGAAAGCATTTTGAAATTAGCTCCCATCAGTGCATCAGATCCAAGTCTTTTCTTGCACATCTAAGTTTAGTTACTAACTATTCCTCTGACTGCTTCTACTGCCTGACAAACCTCAGAGAAGGGCTTTTCTTTTCTGAGTTAGGAAAGGAGAAAGGCAGATATTCATGTCCAGAGAGGGCCTGCAGGTAGAGAATGGGTTTAGAGCCCACATGAACATACATCCTAGCAGGGACGCTTGATGGTATATACAAAATGGCCTCTGACCCAAGGCCTGTATTTGTGACTGTCATGCAAATACTAATGGAAGCAAACTGGGAATGGACGGAAATATTCTGATTCTTAGGAAAATGGTGCTTCCCAAACATAGTTTACCAGTGTCCTTCAGTGTCTTCTGGAAGTCAATCTGTCTTCTGAGTGATTGACTGTGAGTGAGGTCAGCCTCCAGCGCTGAGTTTAGCAAGGTGAATGCACTCAGGTATTCCACTGGACATAGTGAGAGCTATATCCTTGCAGTTAACAGATGATCCTGAATTCCATTAAGTCGTCACAATGGTTCCTGGTTCTGAGAGGTGTGATCATGGCTGCTTATGGATATGGAGAGGGCAATGCACCTAGGAGGGAAAAACTGCAAATTGTTTTTGTGCTTTTTCCGAAGAGCTGGGTCTTCAAACTTCAAATATGTTGAAAATATCTGGAAAGCAGGAAGTCCCCATCCTCAGGGCAGGACAGCCAGTGCCTGCTGCCTCCTTCTGTCATTCTTGATGTGAATGCACTTTTTTGCCTGCTTAAAAAGTATGTCCTTGGTCTTGTTGTTCAGCTCCTGTTGTAAATTACAACATTGAATGGCAGATTCCTCTCTGAATCTGTAACAGGGCACTGGAGCTGTGATACCTTCTTAGAGTTGCTGCTGGAAGCTGATGGGCATGGCCTGGGTATGCCAATGACATCATGGGCACTACCTCTGCCTATGTCCATGCTTCACCCCTGCAATGACATTGTGAAGCTCTGTTATACGGGCTTATGTGGATCCACCAGATTTTCTAGCCAGGTGAAGATCCCATGCATTAAGTCATGTTTTTAAAGACCAGAGGCCTTTGACTTGTTTAGAGCGGAAAACCTGTAACCACACATCATGTTTACCTGCAAACAGATCCAGAAACAGGTAGAAAATGTAACTGTAGCATGAAATCAAATAGAAGTGTTAGGAGTTGAGAATGAAAATTGTGTGCTTATTAAATTGATAGAAAAAAAAAATTTTTACCATTGTTAAGGAGAGAGAAATAACATGATATGGGCTTGCTAGAAGTATATTAACATGGGCTGATAGATACTTGTTTGTTTTGAAAATGTTGCACTGTCTCACTGCAAACATCTTCTGATAGCCTATCTTCCTGAAGGACTATGTCTCAAACAGTAGCTCAGCTTCTTTAGAAAGTGCTGGGAGAACCACTGGAGAAGATGCAGCTTGATCTCATAGAAAATGTAGTGGTCAGTGATCTTAGTGTTGAGAGTATGTTCTTCCAGAAGGATTGTGTACAAGTCAGAAACAAGATCTCCACTGAACTATGGCAGCTGGGTGAGTCACGAGGACTGGTTCCCTCTGTGACCATGTTTGTTCCTGTATAGTGACCACAGCAGAAAAAAGAGAAAGATTAGCCAATAAGTCAATAAGAAAAAAACACATTTTACTTAGAAGTTGCAAGAAGGATAAGAAAGATGGAAAAATCCCATTGTTGATTGGCTTTCTAAGAGATGGGTAGCATTGTTGTGTGAGTGTGGTTTCCTCCAGCAGAAACATTTCACTGCAGCACATGGGCAAAAAGCTGCAACTCACACCCCAACAGCAGCTTGGGAAAGTTCTTCACCCATATCACTCATGGTGGGCAGAGCTCATACTATCCTAATCCTGCTTCCCTGCTTGAGAATTATAATGGTAGAAATTGTATTTGAGAACCAGGAGGCTATAGGTCAGAGGAGAATGTTGAGACTGAACTTGTGAGAAGGATAATATAGAGCCAAGAGAGGAATACAAGGCAATACACATTCATTTTGTCCTTTTGTTCACCCCCTTTGTCTTCTGTTCTCCATTCTAGACATGTTTACCACCAAGGTCATGTCAGACAGTTGTACACATAATTTCTGTTGCTGATTGACCTACTGACCCCCAAAGAATCATCTAGAACACCATTAATGTACTCATAGATTGTTAAAATAGGCTTATGTTTCTAGAATTTGGAACTTGTAAAAGGAACAACAGGAGAGAAAGGATTCAGTCTCAATGGTGGTGTTGCTCCTTAGAGCAGGCAACAGTCACAAGTTGGTTCTCATAGCTCTCAGGAGCAGTCATGTCTTTCTAGAAGAAGGGCCACAAAGTGTGAAATTAAAAGCTTTAAATCCCCTCCAAAATAACAGAACCAGTAGGTGAATAAATAAAGGGGGAAAAAATCCAGGGAAAGCTGCCTCCAGTGGAGATTTTCCCAGGAGGAAATCCTAGGCTGCAGACACAGCCAAGCTAGACCACTGCTGACAAAGGCCTGTAATGTTGGATCTTTCCAGGATAAGGCATAAAATGGGCAGATGACTGTGGCTTGATTCCTTGTAGTCTGTCCTGGAACCATGAAGGGTTAGGCTAATAAAAACAGCTTCAGGGAAAGTTGTCTTCTGGGTCCCTTGGGGCAAATGGATTCACTGATGACCATGGAGGATGTGCAAAGTCTAATGGATGAGGAATGAAGAGGGTAACTGTGCAATCTATTCACCCCAGCTTCAAATAATTGGGGAAAAAATGAGGTTCTCATAAATCTTTTTTCTGATCAGTCTTATATTTTATAAACACCAGAATACTATGTAGGGTCTAGCCTTCCATTTAAAAAATGTCTTAATAGTTTGTCTGTAAGATAAAACATGTATTCACCTTCGCTCTGCAGGGGCAGATGAGAATGACTGTATTTGAAATATCTTACTGAGCAGTTTGATCTACAGACTGGGAGTGGATGGCTGGCCTGGTAACACCCACTCCGCACTTTTTGCTATCAGCATCCAAAGTCACTGGCTCAGGAACAGTCCTGGGCCATCGTCTCACAGATGGAGTGATGGAGCTGGTTTGCAAGGCTGTGGTCCTTAAAAAGCTGAGTTAATTGGGGAAAATGATGGCAGTTTCCAGCATGGCCATAAATTTTGTAGGACTGAGAACTACAGCTTTGGAAGGTATAGATAATCATACTGGCTCATTTGGTTAGAGCATAGTGCTAATAACACTGAGATTGTGGATTCAATCCATGTATGGGCCATCCACTTGAGAGCTGGACTTGATGATCCTTGTGGGTCTCTTCTAACTCAGAATATTCTGTGATTTTAATTGTTTGGTTCTTTCTTCAGATAGAGCAGTGGCAGGCTGTTTGTTGCCTGGCAGGTTAAGTCTTTGGGAGGTCCTGAGAGAACAGACAGTTGCTTCTCTATTCCCTTCTCTATGGTTTTTTTGAAAATGTGGGGTCATGCTCTTTGGAGCCTTCAAAACCTTTCTGAAGCAATGGAGATATTTGAAAGGAGGATTGAAATGGAGATGAGGGCTTAAACCACAACCTTCACAGAGCTGGAGCAAATTAATAGTTATGACAGTAAGCACAGCATGGGGCTCTCTGTAATGCTGTCATGTGATGAGAATGATACAAGACTTGAGCTTGCTGAAAACTGGAAGAAATTAATATGAAAGGCAAGAAGAATTGTATGGGAGCATGTTGCCTAAATGGAGCTTTTGACATGTCCCCACCCTCTGTAAAGTGGGCTGGAAAGATCCTTCAACCTAGTTCATAGGCAGAAGGAGTGTGTTACCTTGATATACTGAAATACACTGACCTCTGTTAAACGCATTTTGATTTTTTCATTGCAGAGTTCCTTAGAGGCACTTTCATGAACATACTGCTGGGCTTTGTTTAGAGGAAAAAGAAACAGTTCTTGGAGGGTCTGTAAAAAACAATGTATATAGAGTGTCTGGATATACATATATATGTATGTGTATATATATATATATGCATAGTTCCTTGATTTAGCATATGGAGTTAAGATGGAAAAAATAATTTTGAATCTACCAACTTTGAAAAGACATACTAATATAGAGCCAAAACATGAAAATCTGACCTGGGTTGGTTTATACATAGGAGCAAAAATATTTACTCAGCTAGTAAGTATTTGATTAACCTTTGTTTATTGCTTCAAGATGAGAGATAGTTAAAATACAGGAACTCATGGATTGTATTTTTGCTTTTTGGCTAGTGTTCGCTTCCTCTGCAGAGAAAAATATGCTGTAGTTAGGAAAAGGACGGGTTTTTTTCTCATCCCCAAATCTGTATTTCAAACTCTCGAGCTGAACTCAAAAGAAACGTACCTATTTGTTTTTTAATTTTTTAAACTAAAGCATAAGACAGATAGGAGGTACATGAGGCCGTGCATCACATAACTCCCATTATGTGGCTCACTTAGAGATACAAGCCAAAGTATGTGCAAAGTGTTGCTTTCTGGGTTGGAGAGCAACCCAGATTATTTGTAATTATTTGTAATTTAAAACTCAACAATAGTGAGCCTTTTTAGGCACTTTCTGCTTCTAAGGCTTTACTTTGCAAGTGCTTTACACTTCGAACTTGCTTGTTTCAAAGGGAGGACACAATTCCTTTTTTTGCTGTGCATTGCTGCTAACAAGACCCATCTGTCTCAACCATACACCTTCCTAGCTTCGGTCAACAAAGTAGTGCTGCTGCACTCCAAAGCAACTGGCAATCACAAAGGTGGTCCCAGGCAACATTTTTCAGGTTAGCTGTGGTAAAATTCTATCTTGAGTTTCCTATTTCAATTAAACTCTATAGCAAAACTGGATCTAGAGGTTTGTTTCCTAAGCTGGATCAGCTCTACATTTGGCATTGGAGCCCAGCCCTGCACACAGTCGCAATGATGGAGGTGGAGGCCAGGATGGACTGTCCGTAGTTTCATGCGCTACAGCTCAGTGTGAAGGGCAGTACCTTTCTTGTGCCCATGACCAGTTTCAATTTATTAACAGTTGCTCTTCTTGCTGGACACATACACAATCAAGTCATTAATTAGACAGTCAAAAAACCCCAAACCCCATAGAATATAGTTTAAATTTTGAGGGAGTCCTTCTAGTACAGTCCTCACTTCCTGAAAAAGAAATAATTTTTGGCAAAGGTAGGCATTTTTCAAGGGCTCTACCTTGTAGGAGAGGGAGCTGAAACACAGAGAAATGCTGTGAGTTATCCAACGCTGCGATGTTTTTTAATGGGAAGAGCCTTAGTTTTTGTTTTGATTTTTTTGTTTCTCAGTCTGATTCTGTGTTCATTGCCAAGGTAGCAAAAGATTTTTACATTTGCAGACAAAAAAGCATTTTTGGGCTGAATATTTTACTGTTAAATTTCTCAATTTTAGTAATAATAACAACAGTAACAATGATTTTTGAACTTATTCTATTCACTTGAATTTACAGACTTAAAAGCTCTTAGTGATTGCAAAAGCAGCTCAGCCTGGGCCTGTGATGGGCTCACTCATTGCTCTGAGAAGCAAGGAAACACTAGAGTGCAGGTCAGAACAGAGCAATAATGAGCAGTTAGATCCAAGAAGCAGGCATTTGGCTAATGAGTGATTCCAAGTGCAGGAGACATAGGCTGCCCAAGAACAAGAGAAAATATGTATTTCTCTAGCATTTCTCTTCCCTTAAGCCTGTGCACTCAAAATTCAGTTTCAGCACAGATTCAGGTTTTACTGAACCAACTAGAGTCATTATGTTCTGGATGAATATTAAAAACACCTGCTTGTAAACCTCATCAAATCAGTTTGTTGGTTGGGGAGTTGGCAGAAGGAGCAGGGCTGATGTGTGGGAAGCATCCAAATAAGATAGTAGAAGTTTGGGAACCAGGTGTCTGCATTGAAATTCCTGCAGAGATTTTGACCAGTGATGTCAATTGTTAGGCCATATTTATCACCAGTTAAACCCTCCAAGCAACTGCAACAGGTCAGATCTTGCATTTGGAAATATTTGTCCAATCAGCTTTACACCTTTCTGTCTGGCTTTGGTACTTGGTGAGAAAAGGCAGCTGCCTGCTTCTGGTGCTTTACTTTCTTCCTCCTCACACTGTACATGTCCTCTCAGCTTTCAACCCACTGGGGTCACATCTTTGGGATGCTTGTCAGCTGCAGACAGTGCTAAAAGAAATTGCTGGAACTTTGCATTAGTAATGTGCTGTCCACAGAAGACCTGACAGGGAATAGAAACAAGTGCAAGTCCTGAGAGGGACAGTCTCTAAGTCTGCTCATGCATCATATGATGAGATGTGCAAGCTGTGCTGCAAAAGGAGCTGATAGAGGACTGATTCTGTGATGGTTCTCTTAGTCGTGATATTTTTGCCAAGTTCGGGGAAAATTTAACTGTTCCAGCTGTATGTAAAAATCACATGAATGTGGAGTTATCAGATGAGATGTTGATGCTACATAGTGGTGAGCAAACCTCGTGTACATGTTTTCCATTTCACTTTCTGAGTCTTGGGACAAATGAACTGAAAACATGGTATTAATATGAACATCAAAATACCTTCTCAGTCATGCACATTCTTCAAACATCAAAGCTATGAAATGAAGTGATTGACTGTATTAATAGATGGTTCTCATACTTAGGGGTCTTATTTGCATAAGACAGGTATTTTCTCCCCTCCAGTTGTCAAAGAACAAAAAGAATTTTATTTTGTTCTCAAATTTACCAAATTTTGGTCAATCTGGGGAAAAAGAGAATTCTCAAACATTTTTAAAGTTGGTAGAGAAGTATGTCTCTGTATGCTGATGAACTGAAAGATACTGTTAAAGTTAATGGAGTCAGGGCCGCTTAAGGTATGTGAGTTAGTGGAATAAATACCTCTTTTTATGGAATTCTTACAGCTCAGTGATTTATGGCAATTAAATACAAACCAAGTAAAGAAATAAATGTTTTGAGCAGACAAACTTTATGAGATGATTATGAGCTAAGCAAACAACACTCTAATGCAGGCTCTAAACTATAAGTATTTGAAGTCTTATATAAAACAGCACTATATTTATGATTCTAATCCATCAAAATTTGAGCATGGGACTACATTTTACAAAGCAAAAAAATTGCTCTCCTTAACTAGACAGGGATATGTAATAGGAAGAAAACATAATACTGGTAGAAATAGAGTGTGCAGTAAAACAAAAGTATAGTTTTTATCAAAAACCAGGAGCTAATTAATAATCATGATTATTACTTTACCAACTAAAAGAAATGAGTAGATGTCTTTGAAAGTGCATGCCTTTTTGTCTACATCAAACCGTATATTGTGCTGGTCACTAATTTTTCATGCTTGGAAATGAATGTATTTTTTCAGATGGCAGCTATTGACTCAAACTAAATTTTACCAGCTGAAGCCCAGGTGTTCAAAAACCACAGAAAGCAGCAATTCTCTGAAAAATGTGGGTTGTGTTGATATGAAGGGTCTTTTCTTTGGGAACGATGACTAACTCATTCATATTTCTTCATTCATCTTTCCTGATTTTAGACTCTGATCTAGAAACTCACTGATGCATATATGGAAATCCCACCCTTACCTAGGAAAATATTTAAATGCATATGACAGCTTTTCTCAGGAAATATAGGCACTGCATTCAGTTCATTGGATGAACTACTGTTTTCTCCAGTAGAGTGGGTATGACAGTCAGTGCAACGAGAAATGCCAAAGCATAACTTCCTTTCATGTGTCTTAAACATGTGCTTAAATTTAAACATATGCTTAAATAACCTTTCTGCATGGGGATGCTTTCCTGACTCTGAACCCTTATTACAAACATATTTTTGGCAGATGTTTACATTTCTGATGCAATTGAGTGCCTTTGTTTTGGAGGAGTAACTTCTTCAAAGTACAGCAAAATGATACAAGGGTATTTGTAAACACCAACTACTCCAGCAGCAGAGGAGCCTATAACTTTGCAAAGACACATATTTTGATAGGAGGAACATGTCCTACTCCCATGGTTTCTAAAGTATAATTCACCTCAAATACTGTAAGATTGGTTACTTATGAAGAAGTGTGTTTAATGATGCAAGCACGAAATGATCAAACCGAATATTTAAAGACATTTTCATTCAATGAATGTGAGTTTAAGACAACTAAAACCTGTCCTGAATTAATTGGTCTTTTGGTATTTGGTATTTGGTATTTTGGTATTTGGTATTGATATTTTGCAGCTGTAGATCTGAATAATTAAGGTGACTGAGAGCTATTGACTTCTGGAAACAGATGGAAAACACTGCTTTTATTCAGAAAACCCTTCAGAGTTTGGGCTAACAGTAGATCAAAGATGAACTGTACCACTGAAGGCAACAGCCAACCCGCAATAAACCTGAATAAACTATTCATATCAAAAATGTTAGTGTCAGCATCTGCTGACAGGTTTCATAATACTACCACAAAATTGTCCTACAATGCTAAAAGTCAGTTACTTATAAATTATTACCATGATGACACTGGAGTATATTATACTCTAAATTAATCCTTCATACATCAGATGACAAAGCAGTGAAGATGTACTTAAAATTATCTGAGAGGGGTTGAGACCTTATCTAATCCCTATTTCAAGTTCACTTCAAGATGGTATTCGTTAGAGGGCTCCACAGGAGAGAAATCTCTGCATTTCCTGGCTGTTATGTTAAGCAATAGCAACTCATTTCCCTTTCCAGGAAGATCCATGAGCTTGTTTGAAGTGAAATGTCAGTGCCTAGCAGGTGTTGCTTTTAAAATAACTTAAACTTGAATGGACAGACTCTTGTTTTCCTGTCCTCCATACCTCAGGGGAAAAAATATCAGAGGCAGCTCAGGAAAAGAAGAATCCTCTTTCCTTCCAGACAGAGTCTGTGATCTGAGCATAGACAACTATGTCTGATTTCTTTACTTGAAACTCCCTTTTAATTTGAGTGCTTTGTGCTTTGTGTGGGCAGACACAGGACATCTTGCTTGGAAAAAGTAATTTCAAGTAGATCAGCTGCCTGGTGCCCAAAGAAGTCCAGAAGTTATTTGACCCAAGGATATTCACTGCAAATAAATACTGTGAGGCCAAAAGACAAAGATTTCTGGCCTTGCAAGGAGTTACTGCATGAGAAGGAAACACCCTCACATTTTTAACAATAACATATTTAGTAATTAATGCAGGTTTTCCACCATTTGAATGAGGAAAGAATATATAATGGAGAAATGACATGGGCACAGCCAAGCAATTGAGCTCATTGAATGAGGATCAGAGGAAAGCTGTCTACCTGATTTCAGTTTTATCACATCAGTACCTATGCCTCAAAATTCTCTTTCTGTGTATTTCTTCCCTTTACTGTGAAGCTAGAAATGCTGGGTTAGGGTTAGGGTTAGGGTTAGGGTTAGGGTTAGGGTTAGAGTTAGGGTTATCTCTCTGTGACCTAATAGGCTTGAATACCCCCTGGTGCAGTGAAGTTTTTCATGAACCATCACCCCCAAGTCCTTCTCTAAAGGGCTGCTCTCAATGACTTCTCCCTCCAAGATGTGCCTGGGATTTGTAAGCGAAGGACCTAGCACATCATCTTCTTGAACTTCCTAGATTTGCACCAGCCCACCCTTCAACCCTGTCAAGGCTCCCCGGGATGGCATCCCCTCCCTCCACTGTGTTGACTGCACTGCACAGCTTGGTGTTGTCAGTGGACTTGCTGAAGCTACACTTGATCCCACTGTCCCTGTCACTGACAAAGATGTCCAACAGTATCGGCCCCAGTACCAACCCCTGAGGGACACCACTCACCACTGGTCTCCATGGGCACAATGAGCCCTTGACCACAACTCTTTTTGTGTGACCATGCAGCCAGACCACTGAGTGGTCCATCCATCGAATCCACGTCTCTCCAGTTTGGATGCAAGGATGCCATGTGGGACAGTGTCCAGCACTTTGCATAAGCCCAGGCAAAGGATGTCAGTTGCTCTGCCCCTGCCACCACTTCTGTAGCCCCATCAGATTTCCCCTCTGTAAAGCCATGTTGGCTGTTACCAATGATTTGTTTTCCATGTGCCTTAGCATAGTTTCCAGGAGAATCTACTTGGTCATCTTACCTGACACATAGGTGAGACTGACTGTTCTGTACTTCCTGGAGTCTTCCGCTTTTTCCTTTTAAAAATAAGGGGTTTATTTGCAGTCACAGAGGACTTCACCTGACTGCCATGAGTTAGAGGGGCTTGGGCTGCCCAGAGTAAGGAAATGATTTTATATTCCTTCACACCCCAGGGAAAGACGTGTGAATTGTTTGTCTGATCACCATGGAGTATCCTAGGTTCACACACATGTAATCTCTTCAGTGGCTATTTGTGGGCAGGGTGCCCCTTCTCCACCTGTCGTTGGCCAGAAGCTTTTGGACTTCATCCGTCCCTCCTCATTGCTTTAGTGACTGGTTAGCAAAGTCACAAATGGTTTTCAGTGGAGTAAGTTATGTTTAAGCTCTTAGATGGCTACTTTTGTTTTTAAATGTGACAAGATATAGCACAGTTCAATCTAAAACTAGTACTATTTCTGAGTGAGTGAGTAACTAGTACTGTCAATGAATGCTGATTCTGTTATTGCACTGGGGATGGCAGTTCCAGGATTCAGAACTAGTGCTCACCAGCAGCACATTCTCATTTCAGGGGTCAGCAGAAACACCTGCAATTGTGATCTCCTTCATATTCTGCTGTCACAGCAGTCCTGTGCAGGTTATGTGATTATTCATACAGTGATTAAGGAGCTAACGGGCAAGGCTGGTCTTCTGGTTAAGCCCTGGGCTGGAGAGCTGTGGGTTAGCGTCAGCACTGCGTGCAAGTCTGTGACTTCAGGGGAGTCACTTACTACCTCCGTTTCCAACTTCCAACTTAGGCTATTACTTTTATTTTACCTCACTGTGGTGTTGAGCATATTCATTAAGCAGATGGCATTACTCAATGCAAACAGTTTTGGCGGATCTTTATGAATCTCATCACAGCTGTTGTGTCTTCATCTCTTATTTGTGGTGGGCTGACTTCAAAATAAATTGTAGTTAATGTCCTTATTAAGCATTGCACTGTTGTAGGTTGGGGAGGA
>VYZS01024824.1:3739-14650 GCA_013400695.1 Neodrepanis coruscans
GGAGACCTCATTGCAGTTACAGCTTCCTCATGAGGGGAAGAGGAGGAACAGACACTGATCTGTTCTCTGTGGTGACCAGTGACAGGACCCAAGGGAATGATCTGAAGTTTTGTCAGGGGAGTTTTAGTTTGGATATTAGAAAAGGGTTCTTTACCCAGAGCATGGATGAGCACTGGAACAGGCTCCCCAGGGAAGTGGGTCACAGCACCAATCCTTACAGAGTTCAAGTAGCATTTGGACAATGCTCTCAGGAACATGTTGTGATTCTTTTCATTGTCCTCTGCGGGGTCAAGAGTTGGATTTTCACGATCTTTGTGGATCCCTTCCAACTCAGAATATTCTGTGATTTTTGCAATTCTGTAATTCTAGGAATCTTTTTAAACAGCTACACGTGGTGTTTTCATAAATATACTACTGGCTGGTCTAGAAAAACAGGCTTTCATATGGGAAATTATATTTAATTAACTTTGCCACAAAAATAATGAACATTTTATTAGCCTATCTTTTTTCCCTAGCACTAGCTTCTTAAAGATCATAAGTATTTACTTTCATCTGTAAATTATGAATGCAGACTAATTAATAGTGAAGTAACAGCTCTCTTTTCTACAAATGCAAACTTTGTTACAGTAATCACAGTGTTTGCCAATCCAAGTATCATGACTTGGATGCTTCATGTATTTAGAAATGGACCTAAACTGCTGCTGCAATTCACAAAAGTACTGAGACACAATCAGCAGATTTTGATACATATATGTTAATCTAAACCAGACTTCTGTTAATAATTTCATAATTTCAGAACTATAAGAGATTGAATGAATTGTGCCTGACCTAAACTAACTTAATAGGAAGCTTTAGTTATGATCTATTGATCATTAATTGATTGTTTATCATCATCAGCTGTACCCAGGTAATTGGGAGATAAGTTATTATGGAGTAGAAAGCTTTCTCCCTAAATCATTTCATGTTGTCATATAATAAATAGTAAAGGTAATCCTTTTGTAAATTATAATGAGGTTGCTTTAATGTTTCTTCTACATTTAGAAATCAAGAAACTATTTACAAGAGTAAGAGAGATCTGATAGATCCCCGGATCAAGATGAACTGGTTGATTATACTGGGAAAAAAAAAAAATCCTAACATTTTTTACATTCCAAAGTGTATTGACCAAAACCACAAAATTGCTATTTCTGAACTGTTAAAGTTTTCAGCAATGCTACCAATCTAATTATTTGAACTGAAATGATAATCACTATGGAAACTGAGATTTGTGATTTGGTTTTTCAGATTCAAAGAGCTTATTTCGTCCAATTTGAGTAAATAAGACGAGAGTAACATTTCTCTTGAATAACAATAGTGGCTTTTTATTCTTTATTTGCCTTCGCAGGTATATGTAGTATTTTTTAAGTTTTCTGTTCCAGATGTTTAAATAACTTAATATTAAAAGGAAATAACAATAAACTACCAAAAACAATGCAGATAGTTCTATTAATATCCATGACGAGTAAAACAGAAGACATAATATATTGGTACCCAAACCTAATTAAAAACATTGCATAAAGGTCAAGTTATTTTGAGAGACAGATTACTGATGGAAGAAGACGTTTTCCATGTGCTTTGTTTCTTTCATTCTTCTTCCCTTTTCTTCTTCCTTTCCCTATTCCTGATTCGTATTTGGAAGATAAAAGTTGCTAAATAAGATTGCTGTACTATTGCTATAACTATTGTTATCACTATGGCAATCCATACCACTATTACTTCAGTTTTTCTTTATTCTCAAATCTGAGTAGTCTTGAGTACCTAGAATGTAATGTAATAACACTACACATGGACCTTTGTTTTGTTTGTTTGTTTTTAAAAGTAATTTATAGTATTTTTCTGTCGTACAATTCCACAATATTATCTATACAGTTTTGTCAAAAGACTTCCTGAACTTTTTCATGGAGATATTTTCATTCAAGAACTTATTTATTATGTAATCCAAAATCATTGCCAAAATTCAACCTTCCTAACTATTGTAAGGGTAAGATAGACTTCCTACATCATTTACATCAAAATTTATCTGCTTAAAAACAGAATTTACTTCACCCTAAAAGCCCAGATCAATAGCACTTCTCTTAAAATATATTTTGGGAGACTAAAACTCAGTCTCTATACTTAAGTAAGTGAGAATTCAGGCATATCAATTTTCTGTACTGGAGACATTTTGAAGCTGTTTCAAAGAGAAGTTAATGGAAACATGTACTGTATGTTCCCAGCAATAGATAAGCAAATTAGAAAAAAAAATGCAAAGATGACAGAGCATTAATTTTCTTTATGTTTAATTTGTTTGGAGACTTGAGCAGGGAATGGTCATGTTTGTGCATGTGTCTGTCTCTAACCTTGAGGTGCTGCCTCTACTTTCCTTGTAGTTCCACATAACCCAAATAAAATAAAATTTAGTTAGGTCCTGCACAGAGAATTTTAAGTTTTTAAGAATTTCCTTTTCCAACGTTCTTGATATAGCTCTTGATGTCACTCTAAACCTCTAGTGCATTTTTGTTATAATAATTTTAACTCTGTGAAGATGAAATATTTTGGAACAAAAAGTCTGAAGTTGATATAAAACTTCTTTCAAAGGAGTCACCAAGTTCAGCTTGCTACAGCTATGTGTATTTTCTCCTAACCCTATCATACTCCATTGAAAATTAAATTAGATCTCTTATATCACTACTTAGAATATGCATGGTAGGCTAACATTTATCTTGCATTTTTCCTGGGCTTAAATAATTGTGATTATGTAAGAACAAAGATATACTGATAATATATCTATTAAATATTGTATTTTAAATCAAACATTGTCTAATTGTTACAGATTTTAAAAATAGGAAGCTAAAAGGAGAAGAATTTAATTGATTGTAGTGTACATAGACTGATTAGTATGGATAGTCTCTAAAACTGGATAATTATTTGAATGTTTTAGAATAATTCAACTGCGTTACTACAAAAACAAAGTCTACTGAAAGAAATCGAAAAATGGTGCAGAGCATTCCTATTGCCAGTCAAGCATCCCTTTCATATGCTTACAAAAACTGTTCTTGATTTTAATATGTAGTTTAGATACAGAAATGCAAAAACGAAATGAAATACGTAAAGCATGTCTGAGAATTTTATAAGGCCAAAATTTTGCAGTGCAGAAAGGTGGGTTTTGATTTTTTTGTTGTAGATTACAAAAAAAAAAAAAATGCCCTGCAGGTGAATTTCTTGCTGAGAATGGAGGCTCATAGGCCAAAAACATAGGCATGGATAACTTCCTTACCTGCAATCTTATATAATATGAGGAAAAAAGAAAGGATGTGTTTCATAGTCTGTGTTCTTCAAGAAAAAAAAAAAAATCTCTTCTAAACCGCTAAAGCAGCTAATTTATTTCTTCTTTGTTTCTTTTTATATTGTTTTTAAAGTTATGGCCTATTCGGGTAGACTTTTTCTCTACTTACATTTGCGGAATCTATAATATAATTTTTCAACAATTTTATTGCAAAGTAGATGAATAATTTAACTGTATTTTCGGATTCATACAAGCAGATCATCAGAACTGTAAATACATCAGCAATGTTCAAATGAAGAAACAGAGACTGTTCTCAAACTGAGGAACAAATTTTCCTCTGATCCTTATTTTTGTTAGTGATAATAGAGCTGCACTTTATCAGGTCCACTTTCGCTATCAGATCTTAGATGTGGGGTTTGGGTGTTTGGGTTTTTTTTTTTTCGTTGGTTTTTTTTTTTTTTTAAGGAAGGGAGAGGATTTCAAGACTGTTTCAAGTGCTTAGAGCATAAAGAAAGAAACACAGTTTCAGCTAGGGGCTGAGTCCAGTATGCTCTGAGCCACTTACTGTATGAGAAAGGGATTTGCAGGAACATGAGTTCTTACAGAAACACACAGGCAGGAATTAGAAAACTTTGAAGTTCAAGCCAATTCCATACTTAATGTTTGCTGAGCTTTTTATCTCCAGGCAACAATGATGTTTTTACTAATATCTCCTTTTGATCCAACCAATGACATTGTTTTCAAATGTCACTGCTGTCTGATGAGCTTATTTAAATGTGTATTCAGGCAAGGTGAACACAAAATAAATATCTGAAACACAAAAGTTTTTCAGAGGTCACAAAAGTTTTTCAGAGGTCCCTTCAGAGGGAAGGGACCCCCCTGCCATGGACAGGCACACCTTCCACTAGACCAGGTTGCTGAAATCCCCATCCAGCCTGGCTCTGAAGACTTCCAGGGATACGGTTTCTCTGGGCAACCTGTTTCAGTGTCTCACCACCCTCATAGTGAAGAATTTCTTCCTAATACTACCNTTTTTACTAATATCTCCTTTTGATCCAACCAATGACATTGTTTTCAAATGTCACTGCTGTCTGATGAGCTTATTTAAATGTGTATTCAGGCAAGGTGAACACAAAATAAATATCTGAAACACAAAAGTTTTTCAGAGGTCACAAAAGTTTTTCAGAGGTCCCTTCAGAGGGAAGGGACCCCCCTGCCATGGACAGGCACACCTTCCACTAGACCAGGTTGCTGAAATCCCCATCCAGCCTGGCTCTGAAGACTTCCAGGGATACGGTTTCTCTGGGCAACCTGTTTCAGTGTCTCACCACCCTCATAGTGAAGAATTTCTTCCTAATACTACCCTCATTCAGTTTAAAGCTGTTTCTCCTAGTCCTATAATTACATGCTCTTGTAAAAAGCCCCTCTATGGCTTTTGTAAATCCCCTTTAGGCAATGGAAGGTGCTGTAAGGGCTCTCTGGAGCTTTCTCTTTTTGAGGCTGAACAGCCGCTATTCTCTCAGCC
This sequence comes from Neodrepanis coruscans, assembly GCA_013400695.1. Classification (NCBI taxonomy): domain Eukaryota; kingdom Metazoa; phylum Chordata; class Aves; order Passeriformes; family Philepittidae; genus Neodrepanis; species Neodrepanis coruscans. Next base: position 8,569 of record VYZS01024824.1, read on the forward strand.
TTTCGTCACAGGAGAAGTACTCCATCCCTTTAATCACCTTTGTGACTCTCCTCTGGACTCATTCCAATAAGTCTATGTCCTTCCCAAGAACCAAATGAATTACTCTAGGTGTATTGTTTCTTAATCACTCATGGAGATAATTTTTCTGAGCTGTAATGTAGAGCTATGAAAGGAGTTTCCAAGGATTATAGCTGATTTAAGATTGCAGTTACTTTATCAGAGATCAAGAGACAATTGACAGTATACTATCTGAGTATACTATCTTTAATGATTTTCTCAAAATTAATTTCTTCCTTGTTTGTATAAAAAGGTAAACATTGTCATCAATCTGCTATGAAATAAACAGTTCTGTGTTCAGGTGTTCAGCTTCTGAATGGAAAAGCGCATTATAACTTTATTTTTTTTATGATATTTTTACTATGCAAATATTACACCATTATATTTCTGTAAAATATTTTAAAAAACTAATATTTAAAAGGAGGATTTTACTATTCTTCCTTAGCTGCTAAGAAATTTGTTAGAGTTCCTTTTCTGGTAGGCATTCTGTAAAGGCAGCATGTTATGCTGAGCCAGCAGAGATTAGACTAAATGAGAACACACTTGCTATAAATTTAACAGGGTTCATTTTCTAAAGTGACTGCTTTATGCATCTTCAAATGGAAAGAAATAGAGCAGCAAGCTCTTAATTTTTCCTACACATAAATGTCGAAGTACTGTATGTCTTAATTTAAATCTTCAGAGAAATATTATTTTTATTAGGTACTAGAAGGAACTACAATGCTCAAAAAAATGAGAGATGATATAGATTTTTTTACCTTCAGTAAAAAATAACTGGTTCTTTACCTCTAGATGACATTTTTCTAAATATTGGGGTGCAAATCACCAGATTGAAATATTCTGTAAACTTCTGTGTTAGTGATTGTGTGATGGTTAAACATTATATGAGTTTCAATAGTCCGTGTAAAATCTGTTTCTACAGCATGTTTATTCTGCATTCAATCCATTTCTAGTTCAAGTCACTAATAATAGTCCTACTGGGTGGAATGGAACAGGAGCACTAGATTGCATATCAATTGTTGTTAGCATACAAGGTGACTGCACTTAAAATCAAGAATAAGCTCTCTACCAATTGATTGTTTTAAAACTATCCCAAATAGGCAGGTACTTTAAAGACAAGTACCATCTCCCAGAAGAAGAAAATATTGTCTTGCTTCACAATTGCTGCAAATAAGTCAGCTTTTGTGTGTATTGAACAGAGTAATGAAAATGTAGTGTATGGTCATGAATTCTTACTGTAGACTTAACTCCTCAGAATTCTTTGTGCCAAAAAAGTATTATTTGCCATGAGTTTGGGGCTTTTAGGCTATATCATACAAATTCAGAGAAACTACTCTTTTCATATAATAACATATAAAAGAAAAATATAGTAAAATCAGTCTACTTAAAACAAAAAAAGGTTACATGTCTAGATAGGTCTCAGACAGAAGTGAAAAGAAGGAAGCAGCAGGAAACTCAAGAGGCTATTTAATGCATCCAAAGATACACAAGATAGCTGCCTGGCACAAGGAAGGTAACCACTCAAGTACAAAAGAGATGTCGGAGCGTAATGACACTTCAAATAACAGTAAAATAACATCTAATTGTTGGAACTGCAATTAATGCATTGGCAGGCCAGATAAAATAACTTTTTTTTTAATTATTTTTCTATTAATAGCTATGAAATGCTTGGATAGCTAAACTTGAGATGGCACCAGATTTTTTTATTCATTTTTCAGGAATGTTCTGAGTGGTATGATGTATTTTAAGTAGATTTTTTCAACTTAAAATCAGAAAACATTGTCATAATTAGATCTTCATAACTTCTTTCAAATCTCTGCATGGCTCTTCATCATAAAATTTAATGGTTTTTATCTCCCTTTAAATCACAGGCTAATAAAGGGGTGGAATATCTTGTATAGAATATAGATAATAACCAGCAAGAACAGTGATTCAGCATTGTGTGAAAATAAAATTTCAGTCTGGTAGTTTGTTACAATTTATTCTGACATTAATATATGGTAATTTCCCCCTAGTTATAATCTGACTATCAAATAGAGTTATATTTAGTAATTTTTTACCCATTAACAATGAGTCACATATATAATTCTTCTGCCAGTAAAATTGGTTGAATAAATAGAAACCAATGTTATTTAAAGATATATGTGTGTGTGTGTATGAATGATGTATTTATATTCTGGAAGAAATTATTGTTGAAGATTTATATTACTAGAAACTGGAATGTGTAACTTTCGAGGAAAATGTACCTACAGGTTCTTTATGGAAGTTTTAGTGTGTGTACTTACTTTATGCAGTTTATGTCTATTTATTATGTTTTATTTGGGTTTAACAGTAATATTAGAATGTCCACGTGGAAAACAAGTAAACAAACCAGATGCTTAATATATTGTACTGCAAAGATATAGAATGCAAAATTTATGTAATCTATGCTATTTATAAAATATATACTATTTTATATAAAAAATAATCTGAGATTTGTAATTTATTGTTCAGAAGTAGTTTCAGGCTACCTTTTCTACTTTGCTTGGATATTCTGACTGAGCATCTGTCCTGGTTTTCCACCCGAGGGGTGTAACAGTGACGAGAAAAAGCCAATAGAAAGCCAACAAAAAAAAGACACACACACACAAAAACCCCACAAGTCTTATTCTACACACACACCGAAAACTGAAAATAAAAACGTAAAGACAGACAAATTAATCTCTTCCGGGGCCAGTGGCTGGTGAGGGAAGGAGCTGGGATGGCTCTGAGTCCTTTCTGGGCCTTCCTGAAAAACACCAGAAAAATTAAAGAAACCTGGACAACCACCCCCCTTTCCCAGGGAAGCAATACCACAGCTGATGGAAGAATGTGGTCTTCAGCACTCGCCGCTGTCGCTAGTGTTGCAGGTCTGCCTGCACCACTGGAAAAAAACGGCACTGAGACAAGCAGAGATGTTATCTCGACCTCCGACGATCCCGAAAGAGAAAATGGCCTCTGAGACAACACTTTTTAGGGGAGCCAATCTGGCGCAATCTCGGAGCCCCTCCTGAGCACAGGTCACCCCCGGATTGGTCAGCCAGGGCCTGGTAACCACCCCTTATGAGCCAAAATGGCGGCGTGGCCACATGGCCAAGGCCCCAGCGGGGGACATGGGCCACCCGCAGGCACCGTGCAGTGTCCTGGGGGCCTCGGCATCAAAAGCAGGCCACCTCATGCCAGCGGCAGCCACTCGCTGCGGGGTGGCCCCCCTGGCTGCAAAGGGCCAGCTCTGTCCAGCACTGCGCTCCATGCGCCAGGGAAACCCATTGCGCATGCGCGCAGCGCCAAGAGCAGTCCAAGCTGAGGTCCGCCGGCACCTGGCACTGATCTCCCACCGGCAGGACCCGGAGCAACCCTGCACCCGCCATGCCAGCGGGGGCTCCACCCACAGCAGTCGCTGGCTGAGCCAACCTCCACGCTGCCACTGCAGGGCCACACCCGCAGGGCAAGCTGCACGGGAGGCAATGGCCATCTCTGCCGGTCTGTGGAGGGGCCACACCTGCGCCAGCCGCAGCCGCGGGTGACCCCGCAGCATGGGGCAACTCCCCAGCCCAGCGCTGGCGGCTGCAAGGCCGGCCCCATCCTGCGCTTCACCAGCCTGACGCCACTGGGACAGGGCAACCCCTGGCCAGCAGGGACTGGTGTTGCCATGGTAACCCGTCCACATAGACACACAGAAAGCAAGGTCCAGAATACCTCTGTTCCCCTTTCCCCCTCCCAGAAAACCTCAAAAATCCTCAAAAAGCCCCCAGAAGCCCTCTCCCCATCCCTCAGAAGAGAGGAGAAAGATGGGGTGGGATGAGGAAGGGAAAAACAGTTTTAGCTCCAGGAACTTTCGTTTTCACCCCACATTCAACCCAGCATCCAAGGTCTGAAAAATAAAAATGGTTGTGAAAATACCTGATTGTACTTTTTTGCCACAGCCAGCCAATTGTGAGAGACAAAGAATGGAGCAGGAATCATCTCTAAGTCTAAAGTGTCAGAACTTGCATGGCAAGTCTTTCCAAGATCTGTGGACACTAGAAATTAATTCAAGCCTTCCAGTGTTTTGGTTTCAGTGTCTTAAGTTCTTGGGCTGGGAGGAAGATCTTCCAGCTCAGAGCGTGGAGTTTGGAAGTCCACTATGGTTGCACTACAGGGAGTGTTGATATAAGATGATATGTCTATGTCTAGAATTTTAGTTCTAGAGGCTTTTCTGAGCACATGACTCTGATGCAGAGACCCTAAAAATCCCATGTCAAGGCTTCTGAGTCACTGAGGCCTCTGGAGTTCCCAGCTTCTAGTTTCCATTTGAAAGCCTCCTATCCCTCTTAGTTGCATAATTTTGTGGCATCATGAAAATGATTAAAGCAAGTAACCTTTTTTTCCCTGTATCACTTTCCCCAAATGATATGCTGACCTGTAAGGAATTGAAATATTTCACAGTCATACAAAAATAACTGATCTCAGTTCTCCATCTCTGCAACTGACTTTTAATGACATGCCATTCAAAGTTTTGTTCACATGATAAAGAATCAGGATCCTAATACTTCCTGTGAAAAGACATGTCTATCTCAGTGTTTCCAACATGTTCAGAATAGCAGAATGCTATTAAATAGGAAGTTCTGTTCTTTTTCCCTTACTCAAATAAACACAAACTAAAATTGCTTAAATTATCATATCCTACTGTCATAGAAATAGCAAAATGAAAGTGTAAACATTTTCTTTAGTCTTTAATAGGACTTGGGATGCAGCTAATGGTGACTTATTTTGCTAAAGATTTGGACATTCTTTTGCCTCTGTTTTACTGAACTGGACATTTATATGATTTTTTTTTTTCAGTAGTAGTGCTTCAAAAAGTAGACCTTTTGCTTAGTAAAACAGTATTGCGAGTTGGATTCTTACTGGCAGTGGAATAAAAAAAGGAACATCAAATCACTCTTTCCAATTATAAGAGCATGTGCACACCATTGAAATCCCCACAACTTAACTGACAGCAGAGGTGCACCTTGGGGAGTCTGATGCATCATGGGAATATGCTTTAGGAATTGGGACTTATGCTTGACTAGAAGAAACTATTCCAGAAAATTTAATTATATTTTCAGGGGTAGGTGAGCATATCAGTTTTTTAAACATAGATTTGAAAATAGAGAATTGGTTTAAGCAAGTGGTATAAGAAATTTTAAACATCCTTAATCTGTGAATGATTCTAGTATACTCTCTTCCTTTACTCTCATGTTTAGCCAATTCATGCTTAGATTCTGAATTACAAATAAAATTCTTTTTTTTTTAATGGTTGCAATGCTTTTATCTTCAAATTTGCAGGCCTTCAGACATCCCAGATTATATAGAGTATGAATTTTACTTATTCTTGAAGTAGATGTGGCTTTGAGCCTTTGTTCAAAATAGTTAGGCTTCTTCTGCATGAAACTAAGCTCAGTCTCCAGTCATGATTGTGTGTTCAGTCTGTGAAGCCAGAATAGGACCAGTCTAAAATAAAACCTGCAAAAAAAGTGTATTCCATAGCTATTGCTGTCTACATCAACTTCTGTTGTACATATAGATGTATACTAAATACTGTAATTATTTATTGTAGCATTAAGAAGCCTGGGGTTTGTAATTCCAAGAGTGTTTGTCTTACAGTTTATTTTATATTTCTTTACTGAATTAAACTAGCTTTATATATTTTTGCTTTTAGAATTAAATCTGTTACTATCCACACAAGCAGTAAAAGAGTAAATGCAATTATTGCATTAGGTAAATATTACTAAGAAAACTCTTTGATGTGTTATTGACAGTCTAAAAGGTCTTTGGAACTTACAAATTTTTGAATTAGTTTTAGTTATTAGACAAAGTGATGAAGGAAACATTCAATTTTTGGAATTTATATGTAGTCTTTGGAGAGCATGAAAGCTTGTATTAGAAGTATTGAAATGACTGTTTCATCAAATAACAGTTTGGGGTATGCTTGAACATAAATACCACATAGATTTATATATATCTATAGCCAAATCTGTTTTATATA
>VYZS01024825.1:0-14814 GCA_013400695.1 Neodrepanis coruscans
CCTCTGACAGCAACAGAGTGGATTGGGGTGCTGCAGTCTGAAGCCTTCATGGATGGCAGTAACACCACAGCTTGGAGAAGCCTGGTTGCCAAACTACTACTAAAAGAATGCCCACGTTCACATTAAATAACATGCTTTTTAAAGAAACTTTCCAGCAAAATGACAAAGTCTGAACCTTTTCTAAGAGGAGAGAGAAATTACCTCCATAGAAAACTCCTTATGAATCTTACAGCAATAATTGACAGAATGTGTCTTTTATGTAATTTTCATGTTTTAAAAATATCTACTGTAAACACTTGCTGAAGTCAGCATAAGACTTTATTAATAAAGTTTTCATATTAAAAGCTGCTGTACTTTTAGTTTATATTTTTACTTCAAATCATAACTTTCCTACTCAAAATTAGTGCTTCAACTGTAGATTTAACTGAGATGTGTTAATAGTCTTATTTGACATATCAATTAAATACCAAAGACCGCATTTAACAGATATATTTCTTAATATACCAATATACCTTACTAAAATGGTGCTGAATATTCACAACAATCAAGTGGGATATAATCCACCTCCACAAACTAGTAAAACTTAATGTACTGCTCTCCTGTTGTGGGGACGTGTGTGATATAAAATTCAGAGCTGAGACAAAGATACAGCTGATTACATATAACAGAAATATTCTCAGATTAATAGTAGGCACTGGGTTCACAAATCCTGCCTCTCAGAAAGGACAGGAATGCCTGGAAGGAGTTCCCCATGCTGGAACAGGGTTTTGCAAGAGGGAAGTATTACAAACCAATACTACTTAAACCTGTGCTCTACCCAAGCTGTTATTAGTGATTCTTCCCCATGAGAAGCTGTACAGCCCAGCAGCATTGCTTCTCTAGTTTTGACAGAGGGGCAACTGAGGCAAAGAGCTGCTAAAGCAGCTGACTGGACATCAGCTCAGTGGCAGTTGTGGCTCCCAGTAGCACTGCCTCCTACAGATCCCCAGTGTCACTCCCAGGCCCCTTTTTTTCTGTATATTGCAATTTAAATCAAATTCCTGTAGCAGGACTAACAGCTTGAATGTATCCAGCCCTACCTTAAAACAGCCTGTAAACAGAACACACCACAGCTTCCTGCAAGAAGCAGCAATGGGATCCAGAATTTTTCAGGAAGAGTCCCTGTAGAGTCCAATCCTGCCTGGTTTGCACTTAAACATCTCCCATCCTCCTTGGGGAACGACTCATTTTACTGAACACAAGCAAAGACGACCCACCTGCCTGCTGGATTTTATCTGCTCAAGATGTTGGAGTCAATCTGCTCTCAGGATGGAGAAAGCCAAGATTCACCCCATCTATCCAAACAGCATGGAACAGTTTCCAGTCCTCTCTGGCATCAGAGATGCTGAGATTCTGAGATGCAGCACATTATCCCAGACCCAAAGGAGTGTGGCCAAGCTGTCATGGCCCAGCACAAACACCAGATTTACTGATATGCGACCACACACAACCCCCTGCACTCCAATGTCTCAGCAGAGGTGAGAGATCATTTCTCAAATAGAAACAGCCATACATTATGCTTTAAGGGCAAAATCTGACAGTGAAACCACCACAGCAAGATAGGCAAATGCAGCAAATTTACCCTCTCCAAAAACTGTTGTGATTCAACACTGATTCTTCATTGCCACACATCATCCTGCCTCTGTTTTCAGTTTGCAAAATGTCTAGAGCTGGGTGATACATGCAAAAACCATCCTCCAAGCTGTTTATCTTTGTTTTAATATGAAAAGCATTTGCCACTGTGCTAGATTTTTACACAAGTCATTCACCACTTTTTCCCCAACTACTTGTGAGCAGGAATGATACCAATTCTTACCTGCATGGAGACACCAAAAGAGAGAGGCTCAAGAGATGAAATGTCACCACCATTTTACAGGCTGTGTTCAGGCTTAGCCATGCTGTGGCAGTGTCTGTATCTGGGGTTTTAATTTACATTCACCTCAGTGTAATCATTAAGACTAATTACTGCAGAATGGAGGTGGAGTAAGTCTGAAGCAGCTCTGTCCAAACAGCCCTCAGCTCCTGACACCTGAGCTCAGCCCTGTGCTGAGAGCACATGTGTCAGCAGGAGACCTGCTGAGCTCTCATCTCAATGCACAGACTTAAAAGAGGTAAACCATTGGTGGTACCTGACATTTTGGGGTATAAGAAATGCTGAATATGGAGGCCAATATATAATCTGTGGCTGTCTAGAACAGCTCAACATCCCAGACCAAATCACATGAAGGTACATGAAAATAAACTGATTAAAGCCAATAAGGCTGTTAGAAAATGAAATAGCATTAACAGCTTTTATACTGGAACCACTATTGAATCTTTTTAATGCTTGTTTCTTGGTCAGATGTGTGCAATAAAAATATCTTCCTCTCTGGCTCTTTTCCACTCAATGCAGTTGTGCTTCAGGAACAGAAAGGGCTTAAGCAGGGATTCAGATCTCTTTTTTGCACTCAGGAGATTTCACGGGGGAGATGATTCGGGACTGAAGATACTGGAGTGCTGTTTGCTATGGAAGAGAAGCAGTATCAAGCTGTTGCCAGGAAAATTTTGCCATATCTCATCTTCTGTGTTCAGAGTATTCTGGTGAAAATCTGATGGAAAGGAAAGTCTGATGCCACTGAAGTCCAGGATTTTCCCATGAGCCCTGAGAAAGGCTCCACAGGAGCAGGAAGGGAGCCAACCTGTGAAGGGTGCAGCAATGCACTACAAAACAGAATGGAAATACAAACTCACATCCAGAAAGAGACAAGCTAAAGAGGAAAGATTTATCTCTCTCTTGAAGATCCACTTTTCCCACAACAAATGTTGTGAATCTGAGAATTAACTTCATACTGGGTCAGTATGAACTCTGATTTCACAGCTATGGCAACTCCAGTGGTGTCATGGATGAATATGAACAAAGATGCTGTGGATGGCAAATAAAGGGCACTGCAGGATGGCTCCTGAGGGCTGGAGGACACTGGGTTACTGATATGTTGTAATGCAAAGGTACTATAGGCATCAGGATAACATCAGCCCAGAGGGCCTGGAGGATAAAAAGGTCTTTATGTGGTTCCCATTCCACAAAGACTTCATTGCCTGGAGAATATCCCATGACAGTTAGAGTTTATTGCCATGCCAGCTCAGGGGAGTGTCCTCCCAGCAGCTGTAAGAACAGAGACAAGGGTTGTCTGTGGTCTTACAGCACTTCCATACCAGCCTGCAAGACTGAAGCCTAACAATTAGAAAAAGCATGACAGAGAGTGTGTGTGTCTTGACTTAGAGAATACCCTTCCCAAGCTTACAAGGGTTGTGACCTGGAAAATTAAAATGCAAGAAACACTCTTCTCATGATTCTTGAATTACACGTTTCAGTGTACAAAGCAACCCATGTTTGACAAGTCTTATCCAAACAGTAGAAGAGTTCTGAACCCCAAGATTAAGGAAAGATATATTCATGAGACCCTTAGCACAAGACAGTCCATTGGAAGAGACCTGGTGGAGGTCTTTTCAAATCAATTTCAATGATCAGCTTCTTTAAAAAGGTCAAAGAAACATCAATTTCAGAATGTTTCCACAGGACGGGAGAATACTTAATTCATGGCAAATTGGTGAAAGTCTTGTTCTCCATCCAGTACAGATCAAAAACAAATGTAAAAAGAAAAAATACTTCAAGAATCATGAGCATGACCTTTTGACCAGCTTGAGTCAATCATATAAAGCACGACAGTGCAGGAAGCACTACATTCCAGCCCTCACCCTTGGCTGTGAAAGTCAGGTGTTCAGAGAATACAGTCAGGCTGATTAATCTGGTGCTCAGAGATGTCACCTAATCAAGACTTGGGATCAGGAAGAAATCCCCAGCTGACATTAAAATGTTAAATGCAATGGACAGAATCCAATTATTATTTCTATTGGAATTGCTAATACATGAGATGGGGCTGGAGGGTCTGATTTCCAAGAAAAACACGTGACAGCAATGCCACTGGAGACAGGGAATGATTGAAGCTTTCGACCCCTTCTGTGCTGCTGTGCCAGGTCAGACTCCCCTTTCACCCCAGGCCTGCTGACATCTGGGCAGCCAGGAAGCTCCCATGGGGTCATGGAATCCCTATCACAGCAGTGTTGTCTGGATGCTCTCATGTATCTCATCCTGTCATGCATCTCATGCTTTTAAAGGCTGCATGGTTGCCCAACTGTTCTGCTAACCTCCATGTTCCATGAGGTATTTCCTTCTTTTGGTACCCACAAAATCCAAAGCTCAGGGATTTATGAACCCTGAGAACAGAGAAATCCTCTTCTTCTGTGAGCAAATTAATGTCTCCTGTAAAAGATCTCATATCAGGCCTTCATCTCTTCAGCCAAGGCACAAAGACAACCTTCCTTGTCATGAAGTGCCTTTGCAGGTAGCTGGTAAGTCTCCCTGCCAGTCTGAGCTGCTTCAAGACAAGGATATATCATAAACCTTCCCCCCGATCCTTCACTGAATCAGAGGAAAATGACTGGGGTGTGTTGACAGCTTTCAACTATCTGAAATTACTTTGTGAAGTTTTATAGGGACCCAACCTAGCAAAGAACAATCACCCTTAAAATAGAAATTAAAATTAAATACCTTTATTTTTTCATGAAAAAAATCACCATGTTCCACTGGAGCACCCACTCCACTTGTATGTCACTCTGACACCTCCAATAACACTTGGCTTCTACCAGTGCCCCATGGAGCTCATCANTCCATGTTCCATGAGGTATTTCCTTCTTTTGGTACCCACAAAATCCAAAGCTCAGGGATTTATGAACCCTGAGAACAGAGAAATCCTCTTCTTCTGTGAGCAAATTAATGTCTCCTGTAAAAGATCTCATATCAGGCCTTCATCTCTTCAGCCAAGGCACAAAGACAACCTTCCTTGTCATGGAAGTGCCTTTGCAGGTAGCTGGTAAGTCTCCCTGCCAGTCTGAGCTGCTTCAAGACAAGGATATATCATAAACCTTCCCCCCCGATCCTTCACTGAATCAGAGGAAAATGACTGGGGTGTGTTGACAGCTTTCAACTATCTGAAATTACTTTGTGAAGTTTTATAGGGACCCAACCTAGCAAAGAACAATCACCCTTAAAATAGAAATTAAAATTAAATACCTTTATTTTTTCATGAAAAAAATCACCATGTTCCACTGGAGCACCCACTCCACTTGTATGTCACTCTGACACCTCCAATAACACTTGGCTTCTACCAGTGCCCCATGGAGCTCATCAGGATGGGGTCATCACACTCAGTATCCATCTCCCAATGTATCTCCTCCATTGTATGGAGCAGGTAATGGCTCCAAACAATCTTTACAATGAAAGGTCCCATTCCATATGGAGGGCACTGTCAGAGAGCCAGAGGTCAGTACTGGGTTTGGTGGCTTTATATCCACACAGGACTCCAGCCAACAGGACACAGTCAGATCTGGTAAGTGATTCCCTGACATTACCCCAGTTTACACCACTGTAAATAAGACTGGGCTCCTGCCCTCACTTTTCCCCTCACTGCTACCAGTGCAGCTTTACTGTGCAGCTGCCTGAGTGAATGCCAACCCAGTCTGCCTCTGGCTTTCTGCGGGACCCAGACTCTCACGCTTCAGTGCATCCTTGCAGTCAAAACAAGATGTTTTTTCGTACATATTTTTAATCCTGTTGCTACCCTGACTCCTTCTCGTTAGCTGCCTTGCACTGCTGTTGGTTCCACACCAGGGAAACAGGCCAATTATCTTCAACAGCCCAGGGAGAGCCACTGCTCAAGGAGGTGCTGGGTGCAGGTCCCAGTGGGAACAACTGCTCCCCGGTGGTGAGAGGAGGAAATCCCAGAAGTTTGGAAAGTCTCAGCAAGGAGGAAATGTCACATAAATGCCTCATCATCAGAGGAAGAGAAACACCATCCTTCTGGAACCTGCAGATGCAGTTAAGGAGCCATTTCTGGAGAGAGCAGCTCCATGGGGCAGAGCTCCAAGACTGACATGGGCTGGGGAGCTCCAGGGCACACTCACTCTTTACAGGACTCTTTATAGTGACCCATGGCCACAGACTCAAAGCTGGCAAGTAAAGACATATGTTGCTGGGTAGGATGGGCTCACCTATTATCAATATTTCAGCTCCTGTTGCCTTGGACTGAAGCTCCCAAGGGATCACCTTAGCCAAGCCCAATCCCCCTGACCACACTGTCTCCTTGGAACTGACACCTGCAGGTCAAGCTACAGTCAAGGCTACTAGCAGACAGCCTCATCCCACTCTCCCTGTGCACAGGCAGACACATCAAGCCTGGGCTGCAGGATGTGACACAGAAGAACATACGTAAGACACGAGCAGTGTCTTTGGGCTAAGCCAGAATCTCTCTGTTCACTGTCTGTCCACACAGACATCATTAGAGAGACCCACCCTGCTCCTTCAAGCTTGTCATCACACAGCACATGAGCTCTACCTCCCATAAGAGACCTGATGTGTCAGTTCAGGCTGAGGCATGTGGAGCCCAGCTCCTCCTTTTCCTAAAGGGTTAAGTGACTGTACAGTCTTAGCTAGACTTGTACTGGTGTCTGCAGTGAGGGAAGAGGAGGCTGACTCACCCCTTGGAGGTCCAGTTCCTTCCCTGCCTGCCTCCCCCAAGCCCCGCACCAGCCAAATGGATTTTCACACTCAATCCCACACAGAGAGCCTTGGGCAATCCCACATGACTTTATGTGGCAGCCATGCTCCTTTTGAAACACTGCATGGTCCAGAACAGATTGTCTGCACAGCAAGGTGAATCACAGCTGTGAACAAAATGTCTGGACGATTGCTATGGCAAAGATACTGGCATTGCTTCATATTACTGCAGCCAATTATCTCCTGGTTGCACAATGAATCCCTTATCAACTTCTCTCACCAGAGCTGGGCAGAAGGAGCTTTGCAGACTTTGCTTTTGCCTCACTAATCATTCCGGGGCTGACAAGTCCCATGGACCGGGAACAGACTAATCTTCTGGCTCAGAAATAGAGCCTGTACCTTGCTTTCACTGACTGCTGAAAATGTGCCCTCAGATGGCCTGTGATGCCATTTTTGTCTTCTAATGGAAGCTGAATGTCACTGCTCTCCCCATCAGACACCAGAAAAATGAAGCTCCAATTCTGGCCACTGGCTGCACCAGGACAGGTCTGTCCCAGGAGCAGGGCACTGGGCAGGCACGTGCCACCCTCTCTGATGCCACCATGCCTGGTGCTATGTAGGCCATCCCATTGTCAAAAAACCCAAAATTCTGCCAGTGACACAAGTTATCACTAAACTAGCAGAGCTGTGTAACTACACATCCCTCCAGTGTTCTTGTACCCACCAGGTCTGGAAAGATGAGCTGCTCTGAATGGAAATGGTGGGGGGGGGGTCTCACCAACCCAAGGCTATCTATGTACCGCAGCACTGCCCACCTGCCCCACAGTGTCTGAATTCAGCATATGAATGCTGCCCTATTCTGCACTTCTGCTACATATGCCCAGAAGTGACTGTGGTACTTCAAAACCCTGAGACAATGTTATGAAATCATGAGTGCCATCTGCTGGCACCTTCTCCCTTAATTAACCTTCCCAAAACCACTTTGTGGGGCGTGGAGCTCTCCAGACCCAGAGCACATGGGTACCACTGGCTCCTGTCCCCTTCCTAGCAGGAGAAAAATCTGTGTCTTGTCCAATACCCCAAACTTTGTTCTCATCAGCTGCAGGAAATAAATCAAGTGGATTCATTATATAATCTGCTACAATATTTGTTTAAGTAAAATGAGCAACAGTTAAGGGAACACTTGACATCTCAAATGATTCTTCATGATGCTTCTGCTAACTGGGTAAGAAGATATCGATGCAAAAAATATCCATCTAACATATACATACACTGGCCTCTTCCTCAAAAGACTGTCCCTCTGGAACCTCAGCTTCTAAGGATTGCAGCTGCAAAGAGAACCCCAAGACTCAGATGCTCAGATATCTTGCAGACTATGCTGAGAGGCAGGAAGAATGGCTCTGCCATGAGTGAATTCATTAGGGAATCACCACACTTGAAGTGATAGGCACTGAGGGACAAATATGGGTAATTTATCCATTTTACTTGGGAAAGAGAAGCAAGGGGACCCCAAACATGCACATTTTGCACAGAGGAATATTTCATTAGAGGGGGCCAAGCCAAAAGCATCTGCTGGACACCACTGCTTGTTTTGCTCCCCCAAAATATCAAGGAAACACATCAAAAGTGCAACAAAATCAGATGGGTAAAATCTCCTTAATACAAGCTCTTCATCTTTGAGCCACAGAGGCTTAGGATTTGTCTTCTCCATGGCTGTCCTTGACATGGGGCCAAACTCACCCTTTTACACTCACAACTAACGACCTGTAGGGCAAGATCTTCTTAGTGCCTTGTACAGACACACACATCAGCCTTCCCTGAGATCACAGCACCCAGTATCCCCCTCTCTTCCCCTTCCTCCTGACCACTCCCCATTTAGTCACCCACTCCTGTTTAATTTTCACTTTCACACAGGAAAAATTGGTACCAGAAAGATACTCACTCTGAGAAGAGCCACTGCAAAGCAGGAGGCTTAGATCTTAAACCCTCCCAAGAAGGCAGCTGAGTGATACACACATCTCATGATAAAGGTGATTACCCATCATTACCAGGTTGCTGTAGTATCAGTTCTGGAGCTCACTCTTAAAATGACAATGTGTGATGGCACTGAGTTTAGCAAAAGAGATAGAAAAAAGAAGTTTAAGTCCAGAAAATCCATCTTGCAGAGAGATGAAATAAGCTCATTGCCTGTAATTTAGAAATGAGAAGGTTAAAATGTATCTCACTCACAGACTGTATGTACCTGTGCAGTAAAAAATCCTGAGATTAGTAGGTGCTTGAGCCTTTTTTAATTTTAAGTGAAAGCATAATGAGAAACACAAAATGCACTGAAAGCTGGAAACAAATAAGAGGAGCATTTTTAGACCAAAGCAATTTATCACTGAATAGTTTACTAAGTGAAGTGAAGTCAGATTTTCTCTGGCTTACAATTTCTGCATCCCCACTGGATGTCTGTCTAATGACCTGCTCTAACCTACGCAGAAGTTATTAAGCTTGAAGTAGAAATCCTTGGATAAAAGTCTGTGATCCATTTCACACAAGAGGTCAAGCTATCTGTTTACAACTGTCCCATCCTCTTGTGAACAGGGACACAATGGGAGAGCTGGAATATGAGAACTGGCAGCCCAAGAACAGTAGGACACAGCAGTAATAGTTTCCCATTACCTGGGATCACAGTACCATTAAGTCAGTATTTTAGGAGGAATATTGCCTGCCCAAGTTTCCTCCAGCAGTAATGAAAAATTAAGGAGTTGCATCGTATGACTCATATAGACTGTATGCAGCAAACAAATAATGAAAATAAACCATTGGAATATAGAGCTTGGGAACTCCTGTGCCATATGTGCTATTATTTATTAATTGTATTCCCATAGCAATATATGTCTGCTGTGCCCTGTAGTCTAAAGTCCCTTGCTTTCTAAGTGTTAATTAGGGCTCACAGTAAATGCTGAGAAGTGAAGGAAGTGTGTTCATCTCTCTCCTACGTTTGTAAAGCCCCAGAGGGACTTGCATGAGGTCACAATTGAATCAATAGCTCTGCCAGAAACAGAGCTCAAAACTCCTGGCTTCCAGGTTCTTCCCACAGAGAGAGAAAGATTGGTAACAAATCCCCAAAGAGGTGGGAATGAGCAAGAAAATCACAGTGTGCAGTCTGCCTGTGCTCACAGGTGAGTTAATTAGATTGTGGCCTAATTAAAATATAGCCTTTGCATCTTGCCTTTCTTTCTTGGTGATGCTGGCAGCAGGTGTAGGTTGCCTGCAAGTTAAAAAGGCAAGCCAGGAGACAGCTTCTAACCTTGGAGAGAGTGGAACAGCCCTACAATGGGATGAGACACCCAGTGACTGCAATATGGCACCAACTATGCTCACGGAAAGCATCACTGGATAGAGATACTTGCAAGTCAGAGAGAGAAAGAAAGACCAAAAAGAGTCCCACTCCCACTGCTTCCCTCCACAGTAAACTTTGTTTTAAAAGCACCAAACATTTGCCATTTCAAATGAAGTTCTCAGGTGTTTGGTACCTCTATAAAGCAGCTCCTGCACCTTAGCAATTATAACCAACACAAGTCCAATATGCTTTTAATGGCTGGAGTTAAAGACTGTCTCAGACAAAAACTGCAAAAACAAGTGGCAATCCCACATTCTGTATCATAGGGAAGCTGGGGAAACGAGGGCATTACTTGTGTTATGATATTTCTCCTCCCTTTCTTCCAGGAACATAGTAGGGAATGGAAGGGACACAACTTACAACAGGCCATGAAAAGGAAACATTAACCAAGGATTTGACCTCCACACATAAAACTTCACAAATAGGAAAATTCTACCACAATAAAAAAGCATTTTTGTCTAAAGATTGTTTTTAGAGGGCAGTGGTCTGGTCAATGAAAACGCTGGGTTTAATCTGCTTCATCTCCAGCGAGTTTTAAGGGTCTGATCAGGAGCTCACTGGAAGGACTGATTGTTGTCATCACTGGCCCATTCAGCAGAGGCAGAGGTGCCATGGCCACAAGGAGCAGGCTGCCATCTCTGGGGAAAGGAGATTTTCAGGCACCACAGGAAGAGTGCAGCCAAGGTCCTTACTGAAACCTGCA
Source organism: Neodrepanis coruscans (assembly GCA_013400695.1). Taxonomy (NCBI): domain Eukaryota; kingdom Metazoa; phylum Chordata; class Aves; order Passeriformes; family Philepittidae; genus Neodrepanis; species Neodrepanis coruscans. Next base: position 10,723 of record VYZS01024825.1, read on the forward strand.
GTTCACATGAGGATGAACAGTTACAAAATAAAATACCAAAGTCTCCCACTACAGAATTAGTTCACGAGTGACTGGAGGTGAAATGCAAAACCCGAGACAAGTGAGCACATGCAGAAGGATGAGCCACAGAGCCAGAGCTTCCAGGAGATGCCCAAGGCAGCTTCACGGAGGCTGCATGTCCAGTGTAATTCCCTGCCAAGACAGACACCCTCCAGACGCAGACAATGCTGGAAAGAGTAAGTATTTGGCAGATAAAAAGGCAAAAAATTAACTGTAAACTCCAAAGGTAAAAGACATTACTCTTGCCCTTAATAACTCACAGATGTGTTTTTCCCTATCTTGTCTGCAAACATTTCAAACCAGTTTACTCCTGAACCATGATGCCCACAAAAGGGAACTCAAGTAAAATGATATAATGCACTGGAAATGAAGTTTCCAAAGGCGTTTGAGATAATGGAAGAGAAAAAAAGGGATCAGAAGCAGCAATGAATCAACACAGAGACAGGATTTCTCTGTACATCAGAACTCTGAGCTTCAAAATCACGTGGAAATCCTAGCTTTCCTGGTTGTAACAGGAAATAGCCCAAGAGATAGACTGAAGGCTCTGAGGCAATTCATTTTCCAACAAGACAATGCAGTCTGCAGCCACAGCATCACATTGCAGTCATGCTGCCTGTTACTCAGCGTGAAAAAGATCAAAGAGCAAGCAGGAACCGATCCAGCAAGGCATGGTGTGAATCTGCAGCCACACTGCTCTCTCTCTCTCTCACAGCTCACCTCACTGAAAGCAAAGAGAAGAAATGGATAATGCCAGGCAGCCCCTTCCCCTGGCTGCTGAGAGCCCCACACACATCCAGCTGGCACTGCTGTCTCACTCCAGCACAGCAGGGTCCAATGAGCCAGAATTCCAGAAAGGTCTGGCTGCAAACAAAAGCCAAGGAGTACATGTCTTTATGAACTTTCATCAGCTTCCAGCCTCTTTTATATTTTGCTGTCACCTATCACTGAAATTAAATAACATTTGGTCTTGTTAATGTGTTAACCATGAGACACTGCAGACACAGAAATTCAAATAGAGTCTAACCTGCTGGATATTCACTCCTGGTACATTTGATGGGAAAGTACAGCCTTGTACTTTCATGGGAAGAGAGCACGTGACTTACTCCTTGGAAATGTAAATGCCTGATATCTACCCAACTCATAAAAGAAATATTGCAAAGGTGTTGGAGACACATTAGATTTGTAATTGGGATGATCCCGTACCGGAATATCAGTGACTACTGTTAAACAGGATGGAAAAGTCTGTTTCATAGATACACAAAGGATCTGGGACAAAGAACATCAGCATGACAATGTAATGTCCAGCCCTCCTTACAACAGGCAGTCAATATTCCTGCAAAGCTGCCTGCTGGTGCTTCATATCTGTATTACCTTCCCTGTCCATTGTGGTCCTGGTCTCAAAAAGGTGCTGTTCACCTCTTCCCAAACATCACCTCCCCAGTTCTGCACAACCACAAGCTGCCCATAGATTTTCATGACTTGAGAAGTCAGGATAAGGATGATCCAAAAACCAAAGATAAATAAAACAGTGCTGGATGCTCCTTAGGTCATCGAAAATACAGGGCAGCACTGTAGCATGGACATAAAGCTTTCTGCTACTGGGACAGCATTTTAGGAGGATTCCCGGTTTTCATCTCTCTCCCTGATGGTTTCTTACAAATCAGGCTCTTTGCCTGGCTGGTTCTCCTGTGCTAGAAGTCTTGTTGCAGCTGCAGGGAAAGGAAAGCCATTTTGCTTGCATGGCTGGCTCTGCATTTCAGGCTGATTTGTATGAGACACTGCCACCCAGCACAATTTGCATACGTACCAAAATGCAAGACCTGCTCAAAATTAAGCAGGAAAATCATTTGTCTCCTCTCAGAAAAGGTTAATGGCATGGATTCTTCGCAAATGTTTACTATTAAGTGTTTCCTAAGCCTCTGAGCTATAGAATTTGTACATAAAAGGAGGCTCACCCTCTTCCCCCAGTCCCACAATCCTATTTGCTTCAGATTAACATGAGTGACCTCTCCTTCACTTGAGCTTATTCATTGCCCACAGAGCAGGGCCTGGTTTTACTGAATTATTTCCCTGCCACCACAAAATGCTATTCAGCTGCATAGGAGGGGACAAGGCTGCAGATGCAGGTGTTAGCTTTCTAGAACATTAACCATTCAACACCCAGACAAGACTCCTATTTATCCAGATCAGGAGGGTTGCAGAAAAAACCATGACAAGGTGTCTGGACTTAACACACCAGAACACTGGGCTGAAAGGTGTGATACAGAAAACAGGGGTGAGCTATATCCTGGTAATTACATGTGATCACACATGTCATGGGACAAAGCAGCCCTGCCATGGAACACCTTATCTCAGCTCCTCCTGCAGCTCCCTCCCTGTCCTCAACTGTGCCAGTCACCCAACGTGCCCCACACTTGCTGTCCTAAGAGTGCATGAGAGGCTCTGGGGTGGATGGTCTTTAAAATGGCTTAATTTAAATTGACATATGAAGTGTCACCTCCAAATTAAGCCAGGCTGAAGAAAACCCTTCAGGATCTTTCTGTCTCTTGCTCTCTCTCTCGCTCTCTCGCTCTCTCTCCTTCCCCTCTCACTTTACTTTCAAAGAGGGCTTACATGTCATTCACCTCTCTGGCCATCAAAAGAAAACAATTTCTACCTGAAAGATTACTTCACTTGAAGACTAAGGGCAGGGAGGATTTGCCCTCATTTCTCCAGTCCTTCAAGAATAACAAGCCAGACTGAAGTCCCTCCATAAGTCAGATCTCCTGTGTCAGACACAAACCCAAATTATTCTGGCACATAAGCACAGATCTGTGCTGAAAGAATGGCCATTGGGCAATTAAAATCTGTCTCACTTTTTTGTTCTCCAGGCAGGCTGCCTGATTGAGTGGACCCTTTTACTTGGGAAAACAAATATTAGGCCTGATCTTCAGCTGGCAAAAAGCCACATGGTGCCATCAACTCTTCTGTCACCCTGACTGAAATTTTGATCTATGGCTTCCAACTACACTGAAGCTCTTACTTGATACCTGCACCCTTCTACCTTCAAATGGCACAGTAACTCCACTCACTAATTTTTGGAAATCAGGGGCAACTTTTCTCAGACCTCACTGCAACAGGGTTGCAGTGGCCACCCTGTGCAGCACCTGGGCTGCCTAGCAAATCTTGTTCTGATATTGCATCAGGTTTGGAGCTTCGGCTGTGATTTGCAAATAATAAGAGTTCAGGCACAACCCATAAATACTGTATTTAAAATTTTCTACTCCAAAAGAGGATCCTGCCTAGAGAAGCAGAGACTGAAACTTAGATAAAAAAAAGTATAAAGGACTGATGGCAATAACTGTCCTGCTCTCGCAGAGCAAGAGAATCAAACTCTTGAAATACTTTCAGCACCCTGACTGTCCCAACAAATATTCCATCCTTCAGCTCTCCAAAGGACTACATACCATTCCTTACACTACACAGACAAGAACTTGTTTTTGCATTAAGTGAATGGTGGTTGGGATTTTGATTTAAAAAACAAAAACATGTATTTATTGAAAATAACATGTGACTCTTGTCATGAGCAAATCCATTTTAAACAGTCCAGAACCTGGAGGAACCAGCCAGAACACAGAGGGAGTTTTGTGGGCCCCTCTTCAATACACACATACTAATCTCCAGTATGTGTGTGCTGTAAAAAAAAAGCCAGAGGCTAACAAAGACTGGTAGGATAATCAGAATAAGGCAGACTCCTCTAAGGGAGACTGAAGTAACCAGCTTTTTTTAGCAAAACCAAGCAGAGGCTGAGAGGGGTCACCACTGCAATCCAGAAATAACTCAAAGGCAAACACAAGGAAGAAAAATAGCTGGTCAAGATCAGTGACTAGAAATAAACAAAGAAGAATAAAAAGGCCATGAGCAAATTTGAACTGGAAATTGTAATGTTTCTACTACAAGAAGGATGAGGCAGAAGCTTCTTTTCGACAGAAATAATGAGGGAAAGAAACCCATAACCATCTTCTGGTGTTTATAAAGCAGACTCTAGGACAT
>VYZS01024825.1:14846-65518 GCA_013400695.1 Neodrepanis coruscans
CCTCCATCTCTCGTTATAACTTTTCAAAAGAATTATGCTTGTTTTTTTCCACAACAAACCCTCTCCATCAACATTTGCAACCTATGGCCCAAGAGATACGAAATGCTGAAAGTAGGCAAACACATAAAAGAAAGCAGTATCTACCTCTTAAAATATTTTTTAACATTTTACAACATACAGTGCAGAGGAATAAACACTCAGGGCTTGTTTTTAGATACTCTCACTCATTCAATACTTTAACTATGGATTCAGTGTTCCAGGTTTGACATGGAAGGATTATATGCTGGATTATATGTTGTTTTATGCAGACATTCTCATTAAGGAAATGGTGATCTCTGCCTGTAGATCTGTTCTTCTCTGAAAACCTGGTAGTGCCACTGAATGATTATTTATCATGACCAAAACACTCGTGAACTCATCCTTGTCTCACACACGGAACTTGTGATGATCTCTTTAACTTGCCCCATGAGGTAAAAATATAAAAGGAAAATGAAAGGAGAGAAGGAGATCAAGAAAATGGGTAAAACATGCATGGAGAGAGACACAGCTGAAAGGAACCCAGTTCAGGAAACAAATACCTCCTTCCTGTATACCTCCCCTGTCACCACCTCCAAACTGTATCCGTGTCTCCTTTTAATATGATCTTATTTTGTAAACTGAAATAGGAGGTGTCCTATCCCAAAGGGAATTTAATCTCAGTACAGCTCGAGACACAGCAGATGCACATAGACACAAAGATGCCTGCAGTACTCATGGACAAAAGGGTTTCATACTGGCCTCCCAGCAGAGAGAGGTTTCAAGGAAGTAACAAAGAAAAAAACAACCCCGTTAAAATGGAGCTTAGTTCAGATTTGATGAGTTTTTCTGAGGCACAGTAATGTGACAGCAAGTGGGTCTCCTGGGACTGACACAGCAAAAATAATGGTAAACATCTTGATCCAGTCATAGGTGAGATCACTTAGGAGATGCTGCCTGGTGAAGAGCCCTAAAGAACCAGCAGCCCTAAAGAGCCTCTCACTTGAAGGGAGGCAGTTCCTTCCAGTTTTCAAAGGGCAGAAGCCAAAAGCCTGTCCAAAAATATGATCAACATCTATTTAGTTTAATCACAGGAGCAAACTTAATTAACAGGGATGGTACAGTAGAAAATTGTGCAAAATAACTTATTGGATTTCTCTTTCTTCTTTCCCACAGAAAAAAAGTTGTTTGTCAGTCCCATCGGAATGCCTTTGATCTCAACACTGATCTAAGCAACAAAACAAGAAGAAATGAAAGAAAAAATTTGAAAAGCTCTCTGGAAGAGAGCATCCATCTTCTCACCACACACTGCTTTGCCTCTGCCTCCCCAGACACAGGCAGGTGACTCTCGAGAGCTGACAGGGTACAATGCAGAGAACAGCCCCACACACCCTGAGGTGCCTCGAGCTCTTCTGTAAGGCTGTACCACATCCTCCATTCTGCTGTTTTTGCTAGACATGTTAATAAGTGATCAAGGTTTACTGTGCTATAGTTACATTTTACAGTCAGACATAGTGCTCTTCTCAACAGCATTCTCGCTTTAAATTACCAGGAGTAGGGAAGCACAGTCCATGCAGTTTAAGGATCTACTGTATTTTGAATTTTGAAGCCATCATCATCGCTAGATTAAAACTGCACTGGCTGGGACTATCAAAAAAACCCACAGTTATCAGCCCTCCACAGGCTTGCAGAAGGTCAGGACTGCCAGGCAGAGAAACCTAAAATTCAAGAAAGGCTGTCTGTGTATTAGGTCTTAATTTAGACATGGCTTGGGTATTTCAGAACTCACTGAAGGTTAGGCATGCGAATCCTCTCACTGAAGTCACAGGAGCTATTCATGAGCTCAGAAGTTAGACACACATTAAGCACCCTCCTGACTTGTGACTTTGGATCATAAACTCTGTGAAGCAGAGTCTGCTACTCAACACTACCTTTTGCAGCTCTTTGCATGATAATCTTAATCTGCTCTGGGATCTCAGAACCACTGTATAATAATTATTCAATTTAAATTACATCAATTGAGACCAGATTAGCCTTAAGTTTGGCTTTTCCAGGAGAAACATGAAAGCATCCATAGACGCACATTGCCTCTTCTGATGTCAGCAAAAATTTTGCTGTTGATTTCAGGAAAACTGGGATTTCATTGCAACATTTAATGCTCTGAGTGTCACTAAATGAAAGTAGGACTGTCCCAGATTTCCCTACAGTTGTTAAACAAGAGAGTTATCAGTTCTAAAGACAAAAGCAGAACTGTAAACAGTGCTACTTGCAGTGATGATGATAATTGGAAGGAAAAAAGGAGAATTAATGTTTCTCTGCGGCACCGGATGTTCCTAGCAAATGCCAGAAATGGCAACAGTGTTTGATGACAGTTTATTGTTCACAGAAGGCTTTCTCATAATCACAATTTTTTACCTCCTTAGCCATAATTAACAAAATTTCTGCCTGGGTTTGCACTGGCCCTCTGCAACCTGGAAGCTGTTAAGGCACTGCAGCACAGATCCTGAACATTAACCCTGAGACCTGGGAAAGGTCCTTGCTGCTTCAGAGACCCTGGAAAACCTTCTCCATGGCAGGGCTGCTGGGCAAGCAAGGACCAAGTCAGGCAACTAGTTTGTGATCCTTTTGGCACAAACACTCCTGCTGAGGGGAATGGGAAGTTCACCTGTATTCACACCCCATGAGGGATTGTACAGCCACCCCTACTGCTGTGCATCACATGTGCAGGCTCAGAACACAGGCAAGGGAGAAATTGGGTCGTTAAATCACAGAAACTCAGCCAACCTGTCCAGATATGGGTCTCAGGAGAATGTTCAGTCCAGAGAGTTTCCTCAGCCCTCCTGAAGCTCTGTTTGTGATTGATTAATCTAGACACACAGCAATAACTTGATAAATCTCAGTGTGCAGGAGGTCATTTTTAAAGCATCATTACGTGTATGAGAAAGCTTTAACTTGACACTATAATTATAATCAAGCCTCATCTGGCATTACCTAGCAATGGGAAGAGTGTGGTGGGGGGTACTTCGGCTTAATTCCTAATCTAATTAAAATTCTCTTTTGTTCTAGCAGCCAAAGCCATCTTCCATTTAAAAGTGTAGCAATGCCTACCTGCAATTATGAAATAAGTTATTTCATTTAAAATCAACTACTACATACAAAAAACTCCTGCACCTTGGATGTCCTGGTGGAAGAACATGAATTACACATCTTTCACACAGAGCTGGCCAATTCTGGCTCCCTACAGCCCAGTACTTCTGTAAAATAAAAATTTACAAAGGTGGAAAGCTCACAGCTTTGCAGGGCAAAGGCACAGCTGTATTTCATACCTCACAAAACTTCTTCTGGGCAGCACAGACTTGACAGTAAATTTTTGGGGTGAGGGGAGGATGCTTGGATCTCTGCATAGGAGCTGGGTTCAATTACAAAGCTCAGATTCACTGTGAAAATTACAACACAAAACACCTCATCTTGAATAATTCAGGAACTTAGCTTGAAGGGAGGTAGCAATTCCTTCTCTTTAAATCCTGTCTCCCTCTTCCCCACACTGATCTCCTGGGACTCCACTAAACACAAAGCAGCAGGCAATAGATGCACCAGCCATTAACACAGTCACATGCACAAAGCCCCACTCACTCCCTCCTCCCCATGTACCCATTGGAAAGGAATCTCCCACCCATCCTCTTTCTGCTGACTAGGGGGTGAGAAAGAGAAAGCTAAAGATTATTGATGTGATCTCCAAATTCAAAAATGCAGAGTATCCCCAGGCTCCAAGAGAGGAAATCCCTGGTAAGGTCAATAGTTTCCTCTGCCAGGCAATACTTCTCACAGCTGATTAACTTTCAAGGTGCCCAATATCACAGCTATGGGGTGAAGTCAGAAAGTCCAACTGGGGTTTATAAATCCCAGTTTAACACATGTGCACCACGATTTATGAACATGGTACAATAATGGCTGGGCTCAGCATCACTAAATCAGTATGAAGTAAAGATGGATAAATCAAAGCATTTCATTTAGGGTGATTTACATTGCAGACAAATCAACATTCATCAGTGAGTGATTTGTTAACACATTGCAGAATTTTCTAATCACTTTCTGGTTTTCCATCAATCAAAACTTTTGAAATTATACCATTAAATCCCAGACTAGAGGGGCAGGGCCATGCATCAAGTCTCGTGGGCAGAACCAAGGAGGCGAGTGATGGTTTGGTTGGGCTGGGAGACAAGGCAGAGGGGTTCAGTTCTGGGACTTCTTGCACAAACTGGAACCCAAACTTTGCACGAGATCTTCTCTGTCTTGTTCCACAATTCCTCAGTCCCATGCCTCCATGCATGAAACTGAGACCAGAGCATGTCCCCCTGAAGGCTGAATCATGAAAAACACCTTCAGAAGAACACCTTCAGAAAAACACGTTTAACACAGAGCGTTAAAACACTACTCACAGCTACACTGCCAGGCAGTCAGGGATCCTGGCAACCCCAGGGAGCCGGAGAAGGAGCTGAGGTCTCCCTCAAGGTGACAGAGTGAGATATGATTCTGTTCTATTCTATTGACCTGCTAGTGACAGAGTCAGAAAACCATTCAGCCTCTGATGTATTGGTACAATTTTGGAGGACTGCACAGCAGAGGGGCTGAACAGAGCCACCACAGAGGTGCACACCACAACTAATCCTCCAATATCCTTCCTGGACCATTTCCATAGTTCTAAAACAGGACTCTCAAGGGCAGGGAGATCCCAAGGACAACTTTCTTCCTGCATCTCAGAATGGATGACTTCAGGTCCTGGCTCCACCCTGGTCTGTCTCTTCTCCATGTCATTCTCAATCCCTGTTTCCTCAGCTGTGAAGGGGAAAATTAGGAAACTGGTCTCATTTACAAAGCACTTGGAGATGAGCTGATGAGAAGAGTGATTTGTTCTTCAGGCATGACTTCTGATCTCAGTGCTCAGTCTTCCAGTATCTACAAATCTAAAGACTCAGATTTAAAGCACTTCGGCTGTCTCTGTATAACATTTCACAGACTTGATAAATTCTCTTTTTCCTCCTCCCAGAAACCAATGAGTTTGATTTCTTGTGCAAAGCTGACAACTTTTCCATCATAAAATCATTTCAAGTTAGTCAGAATGCAAAATATAAGAGCCAGGTGTGCCCCTCCAGGTTTCCATCTAGAAAAAAAAAACCTTTCTCAAAAGTTACGCCTTGGCAGCTACTGCTTTTCACAGGAAAGATTCCTGCCCTGTTTGACCAACCTTCTGTTTCAGCTTTCCAGTTGGAGTGTGGNCCTTTCTCAAAAGTTACGCCTTGGCAGCTACTGCTTTTCACAGGAAAGATTCCTGCCCTGTTTGACCAACCTTCTGTTTCAGCTTTCCAGTTGGAGTGTGGTGCTGAGAAAGCAATACTGGAGTAATCTGCAGTTCAGCAGACCCGGAGTTGATTTGCACTGTCAATGAATCACTGTCTGACCTCTGCATACATTTATTTCAACAGCATTTGAGTTGAGCTAAAGGAAATACTTTCTGAAATGCTGTTACAGAGATGGAAATAGTTCTTATAAAATTCCTGTACACAGCAACATATCCAGTGCACTTCAGGAAGCCACTTGCCAAGTCTGTCTGTACTGGATGGACAAGCAGCACCAGAAAATTAGGACTGACTCTAAAAGGCATTTGTGCTTAGTTTCCCTTTACCTTAAGCACAGGTGGGAGAAGTTTGTGCAAGCAGGAGATGTCAGAGAGAAAGCTCCAGAGCGGGGAATGCCCCAGCCACCACGGAACAGGCAACAACAGGCCTTTCCCAGGGCTTGGCACAGCTGCATCCTGCAGTGAGTGGGATGTGTCCCTCAGTGCCAGATAAACCCAGAGCTCATGTCACACACCGGGCAGTGACAACAGGACAGCCACCCCCTTTGCTGCCCTCACAAAAGCACCCCTGTTCCCTTCCTCACCCTGCCCAGACTGAGAAAATGTAACTGCCATTCAACAGTGCTCTGACTGTAGTACAATTTATATAAACACACAGAGAAATACATATTTATAGATACATAGATGTATACATTTTTCATACCTGTGTGTGTAATATACATACACACATAGATATTATATATTAGTATAAGTTGAATTAGTATGAGCTCAGCATTAAGGGTTTTAGTCAGAGACTTTCCAAGCTCAGAGTATCTGGCTGTTCCTCCCCTCACTGGTCCAGCTGTGCAGAGAAAACATCCCAACAAGACTTTGCTTTAACAGTACAGAGCACTTTGATGAGGTGCCTGGGCAGAGTAAAAGCACAAAGCTTTGCTGGATCACTGTCCTCCCCACCAGCAAGAGCAAGAGGGCAGGGGGTGCAAGAGGCCCCAGTGGTCCAAGTCCACACCTAGACTGTGAGCCTTAAACCATCCTACAAGTACATCCAAGCAAAAGAAATCAAAGAACCTTACTCCCAAAGCCTCAGCCTCTGTAGCCTGGAACAGGTCCCTTCAATTCCCTAATTAACCATATGGCAATCTAGCCGGATTTTGCCACTTTTGGAATGATGTCACAATCCAGAGATGCTTGCTGAGGACAAAGCAGAACTAGATTGCCATTTTAAATATTAGTTGATTAGATAACTTGTGCTTTTAAGTAAACTGCATGGTTATGGGCACATGAAGCACCACAATGCTGCTGAACTCTGGAGAGACCCACACCTTCCATTAACTGCATGAGCTGTAAGCCCAGAACCAGTTGCTTTGGCTCCTGGATATAGGGCAGACCCAAAACCTTTCCAAGTGCTAGCACAAAGTTATATCACCTTATCTGTGTAGTCTCTCCCACAATGGGGTCTTGAGATCTACCCTTTCAAATATTTACACATACACTTCACACACCAGACTAGACACTGTTGAAGCAGAGCTGTGGGTATGCATAATACACCTTTTTTTCCCTATGATATTGTTACAAAGTAGGAGGTGAGATTATTCACATATTAGGCCTTCAGTCTCCAGGGAACTGTCTGTGATTTCTATATTTATACTTTCAGGGTTGTCACAGAATAACATTGCAAGAGATTTTGATCTTGAAAACTGATGCAAATTGAAAAAAAATAAATTAGTGGCATTTCCACCTCATCCACAAAGCTCAGGAAAACAGGCTTTCAGATTTTTGCTCTCCTCTTTCTTAAAACAAAAGGACAGAGTAAAGCAGCAGGAGGCTGTCACACAAATGGCAATCATAAAATTGATCAGGCTATCAAACAACTGTCATCAAGAAGCAGAAAACAGATTAATGAGCATTCATTATTGACTGGTCAAGTAGCCTGGCAACAGTTCTCTTCAAACGCTGACAACAGCAGGACTCTCTAATCACCTCCAAGCAGGACAGGACCTTTCTTATGCCACTGGCAGCACAGCCCTGGCCTTTTGCTCTTCACATGGGGGAATTAAACAGAATTTAGATATAACACTGGCTGCTGTCTAAGCACAAATATTCCAATATTTAAATTCCCTACCATGTAAGGACCAAGAAAAATGTGCAAGTCTAGATTATGAGATGCATAACTAAATATTTTGAACAGCTTATCACAGGTTGTTGCCCCTTAACCAAATGAAAATACTAATAATAAAGTTTTGAAGATGAGCAATAAAGAATGGTAAGAAAATGTAAAGGTTCACATGGTGGATATCTAAGTTCCTACAATGCCAGTGCCACCCCATGGCCTGCAGAACTGTTCAAGTTGAATCAACCTCATCATAAAGAAAGGATCTGTAGGCTGGGCACACTCAAAGCATTCCTGCTCTCCAGTGCACTGCCCAGGTCCATGGTTTTTCTCTGGGCACTGAACCACCCTAATTTTACATATAGCTCAGCATATGTAGCTACATACAGATTACCTTTTTTGTTTCTGGCCAGTTCAGGTAGGATGCACACACACTCCAGGTCACCAGCCCACCTGCCCCTGGTCAAAGCAGCCCAGCTCCAAGGACCTTCCAAGCACAGAGCAGAAGATACTTGTTTTATCAGGTTTCTGAAGAAGTTCAAAAACATTTTACAAAGGGCAATGAAAAGGGTGGAAAGCACTTTATGTCAGCAGCTGGCTCAAGACACACAGACTTGATGTTTTGAATGCTGCCAAGATGGGGATTGTGCTGTTCTCCTGCAGCAGAGGAACTGCAGCCTTGTACACAGGGGGTACTGGCAGTTGTGTTAAGAATATTCTACATCAATGAATCAAAAGTGGGTGGCTTTTTGGTTATGTCTGGGGACTGCTTCAATTGGGTAAAAATAAACACAGCAACACCATGGACTCACCTGACATGTGTTACATGTCCAACTCCTTAGGTGCAAAACAGGGAAAAAGAAAGTGAAAAGGCTGGTATGATCCAACAGAAGCCCCTCTGTCCTCTCCCCAGTGCTGCTGCACCTCTCCTGAAGAAACTGAAGCACAGCAGAAGCATCTGGCACTAATATTTACAGAAATTCAAAGAAACTCTGCCATTTGCTTTGTCTTCATGGGCATCCACCTCTTCTGCCCTGCCCCACGTTTCCTTGTTTCATGATTGAGCAAGATCTGTGAGGGACAACAGCCCTAGTGGTGCATGTTCCACATGTTCCACACAGCAACAAGTTCCCTCTGCCTGTTTCTCAGGCCACTTTTGCATCAGTGAGATGTCCTGTGAGCTGTCCTCTGGTTCCAATGTCAAACCACTGCAAAGGGATACAGGGCACTTCTGCCCATTTATACCATTTAAAGATCTACCTTGTAGCTCACATTTGCTCAGTAATTTTACAGAGATCATCTGAAATATGGGTTGACATATAATGCTTCTTAATATTAAAAGATTGATAGTAGCAGGGGGAAATTAACAGTGCAGAACATTCAAGTGTGATCCAATAGCAGCAAGTGCCTATTCCAAAAGAGCTGCACAGAAGGAACCAGCATTTAGCTGAGTGGCTGGAAGCAGCTTCAGGAGAGTGCACAGGCAGGAATCAGGGAAAGGAACACGAGCAGTTTGTCTCTGACAGGAGGGAGAAGGTGAAGGTCAGTGGAGAGATCTTCAGAGAGGAGGAAATGCAGCCATCAGTCTGGAGAGGTGATGTTTGCAATACCAAGAGAAGTGAAGTAATATGAAATTTGACAACTTTCATCGTTCTCTGGGAAGGATGATGCAGGGAGCTGATAGAGGGGATCTGAATGGAAGGACCTTACTTGTACCTAGGCTTTAAAACCCAACAAAAAAGACCAGCAGCAGCCTCTCCATATACTCTGGATGCATTTCAGATGAATATCAAATTAAAAAAAAAATGTCTGAACATAATCCAAGCACTCATCATAATTTAGTCTAAGCCAGTATCAATGATTCAGGTAACTCCAAAGATCTACATTCACTGAGATAAAACACCATTATTAGCAAAGGTAATTACCTTTTCAATACTATATATTTTCCTAAAATATTAAATCTTCATGTCACAAAACACTGTCATTTGTAACAGGGACAAACATCCTCTCTACTGCCCTTTCATCAGTTCAAGTCCTTCCTCCCTGAATGTTCCTTTCCTGCAGCACCCTTTTTTCTAAACTAAGTGAAAGTAGAGGTAAAAATACCATAACCAAAAAGAAAAAAACAACTAAAGAAACTCAAACAGAAAATCCCAGCTGTCATAATGAATCACTTCCCAAAGGGAAAATGTTCTGGGATGCTGATATTTCACAGTGTTGTGAAGTCCTGTTTGGGACCAATTTGAAAATAACATTTCACCAAAGATCCAAAAAATGTCTCAGGATAACCTTTAGCCCAAATTATCATTTGAGGCCCCAATGGCTTTTACACACACAAGTAACCTCTTTCCCTCACACCACACTTCTGCTTCTGGCTTCAGATTTCCACAGAGAAGAAATTTAAAAACTCAATCCCCACAAACCATTTTATTTATTGATGGACAAAATTCTCTTGGCTCCTTCACTGCTTTTCCCATAGCTACTAGACAATGTTCAGATGCCCTTGTGCTTGTGTTATCCATGTACAGCTAAATCACATTTAATTCAATTATGAGTGAAAGCCTCAGGAAGCCAATATGACAACTCCACTAGATAATCTTCCACTATCCTGCCACAATTTCATCCATAAGGTCCTTTTCTCCTTTTACTTCAGGATTCCTGGCTGCCTCACAGTCTGATTTGCTTATTTTAAGACAAAAGCAGTAATGTGTCTTTTTAGTCATGCCAAAGGTTTTTAATGTAAGTAGAGATAAATGAAGTTTTGAGATAACATATTTCTTAAATAGTCAAACAATTCCTTTATATACTGTTAAATTAGAAAAAGTAAATGGTTCATTTTCAGCACCAGGAGGGACATTCGTCTTGCTGTGTGCTTCTAGCAGAGATGCATACAGAAAAATCACTGTGCACTGCACAAAATATAAATAACTAAAATAAAATAAAGCTATATAATTATATGGCATTTTAATGGGATTTTATAATTATATTGCATTTTAATGGGATTTGGACAATTAACTGTCTTCAGCTCTTTGTAAATCCCTGCCTTAGGCATTGTCCACCCCAAACCAATGCAGAAAACAAATTCTAGGGTGACTTATGTCTCTGCTGAGGTACAGTCACATCCCCAATGAAACCAGCCACTGCTGCCCTGTTCCAGTGGCCAGAGGACACAGCAGGAGTGCTCTGTGTAGCCATAAGCCAACGAGGGATTTCACCACACAAAATGTAACACTGAGAGCCTGGGACAAGTAATCACATTCCATCCCTTTCCTTCTGCTCTACAGTCCAGCAAGGCTGACTGGCAGGGAAGATCATCATTTCATCAGACACTAATGCCACATCTCAAATGAATATGGAGGGGGATGTTGTCCTGGGAATCTCCCTGATGAATATTAACCTGTGCCAACCTGTCTCTCTTTTAGGAGCTGGCAAAGCAGGACAGGTTCCCAGATGTTAACTTATGGGTCAGGAAATCTAAATTCTCCCTGGGAGCTACATTTCTAAATAAAACCCATCCTTCCAGTGCAGTGCTATTTATAAGGGCTGCAAGTTTATACTGCTCATTCCCTATTTAGTTTAGCCTTTCTCTAATATTCATTATCTCACTCTCAACTTCTTGCTGTCTGCATACCCATTGTCACCTCTCATTTAGGAGTGACTCATTCTTAAAAGGATTTAGTCAGCTGTGAACAGCCAAGCTGAGCACTGTGCATGGCATAGCCAGGGAAAGAGAAACTCCAGAAATGTCTGGACAGATCTATTCAGATAACCTCCTCTGCAGACAGAGCAAGTAGGCAGACCAAAATAACCCACCTTGAGTCTTTGGGAATCTTACTCCAGAATTTAGGGTCAAATTATTGCTGCTGTCATGCAGACTTTAGATGGGTAAAGGTGCAGGAGCCTTCTCCACTCCATCACTGCTCATCATGGCCCTCCAAAGCAATCTCTCCCACTTTCACCTAAGCACAACAAGCAAACCAGAACATTTCACCATCTGTCCAACAGCAGTGTCCAAGAGCACAGATTTAACCCATTTGACTATCCCATTCTTCTACAGGCCATAGAAAGCCTTCCCTGAGGAACTCACCATCTTTTGCCCCTTGTTAAGCCAGGGGTGCCTTCTAGAGGGACTCATCTGAAAACATGGCTCTGTTAGATCTCATCTTCCCAGACATCCCAATCAACTGGCTGGGATGGTGGCTCACAGGTCCAAAGGGGAACTGGGATGGTGGCTCACAGGTCCATCCAGGAAGCTTCTTATGGCACAGGAGGTCAGAAGTGAGTGGCTGCTGTTGGGGTTGAGGGAAGGGCACACTATGCAACACTTCCATCTGTGGGAAATGACCAAGGCAGCCTCGGAGTCCAAGATATCCGGGTACTGTACTTACTCACTTGGGAAAGGAAAAGCAAGCCCTGTATTAAATGGGAATTTGCTTTCAAGGTTTAAGAGTGTGGCTGAAGATCAGAGAGGTATCCAAAAGGCTGTGCTAGCAAAATGTATCCAGCTTCCTCTTCAAATGAGCCTAATAAAGTGGGAAAACCCTGTCAGTCTGAATATACTGTAAGTTAGTGATGCGCACATTTAGTCCCTGACAAGGCTGATTTCCATGGTGCAGTCACGTGCAGTTCAACCAAAGAGGATGACAAGTTACCACAACATCCCATCTCTCTGTGGCTTAAGTGCCCCTGATTTGTCTGCTCCCACTTTTGGGGTTTTGTTCAGGACAAAATAAGTCCATCTCTTTCTGCATCACCCACACTCGCTGAGCCTGCACGGGCTGACTGTGCACCCAGCCATGGAACAGCTTTCTGCAGCCATGCCCACCACAAGGTCAGCTCTGCCTGGGACTGTCCTGCCAGTTCCTGGAATGGAAAAGTCAACTCTGCCTTTCAAATTCCAATCTGCAAAACAAAGCCATCCCAGGAAAAGACACAACCAAAGAGAGATAAAGGGGGTGAAACAGAAAAGATTCACCCTGTTCTTGCACTCTTCTTACCAGAAAAGGGCAGAAGTCAGAACTGGTTTTTATCAAGGCCCTGTTGTTGATGAAAGTGGTACATTTGAGGGGTGGAAAAGGCAGGCAGATAAATGGTTCTAATTTTGGCATATCCTGCTTACAAATGCATCACATAGTAAATCACCCAAACCAAAGCAGAACTGGTATTACGACAGCAATGCTGAATCCAGACCCTGGTTTCATTATCTACACCAGAACAAAACATGGCACACAAATGTTCACACCAGTACAGTGCTTGGGCTGGGCTGATTTTCCTTTCACCTTCCCCTTGCTTACATCTCCTGGCAAACTATATTCCTTGCCAAAAAAAACCCAGTTTGCTGAAACTAGAAAACTAGAATGTTTGCTGAAACCAGACTGCAAGACAATCAGAGAGTGTTGCATCTGCAAAGATGAGCATTTCCCTGCAGAACTAATTCCAGAAGACACTTTCATCCAATTAAAGAGGTGAAACAAACTGTTGCTAGGCCAAAGGAATTTGCTTAGTCAATCTCTCTGGACGTTGTTTCCTCAGCTTTCATTACAAGAAACTGGCAACATGAGTTCTTTTTCCTGAAATCAGTAGGATCAAACAAGAAATACCCTCTCACGGATCAAAAACACACGTGATGTCAACCATTACTATCCAAATTACACAGCAGGATACAGTCAATCAGATCATGAAACTAAACCTGCTCTAAGAAAAAAAAAATAGGGTTTTGATGGATGCAATCCAGTTTAAATTACAAATCCTTAAGGATTTGTCACAAGGTATAGCTCTACCATATTTCCAAAACAAAATAAAACTGAGGAAAATCACTCTTCCTACAGAAACAGGAAAAACAAAAAAAGAGAACTGAGAACTTATTTCTAAAATAAGAGTTCCCTAAGAGATGTTCAGCTTGCTCAATTCCTCTGGGCACAGCTTAGTCACACCTTCCTTAGGTCATACCTGTCAGACACATCTTGTGGATAAGAGAGGGACTGAACCTAGATTGACCTATTTCTTGTTCTCCCTATTTAGAATAAATTTATTTTTCGCATCATAAGTGTACTAAATTAAAAAAATACACTGGGCAGGGAGCTCAGCAGGGAGCCCCTATTCCAGCTAGTGCTTTTCCTGCTGCAATTTGTAGGAGAGTCCCAAAAGAGATGACAAATCTCACTAACCTATGTATTACAAGGAAATCCTTAACAGTCTGGGGTGTAGATCATATCACAAAATACAGTAAGACCTTGTAGGAGGAGTGCTTTCAGGCTCCAAATGCTGTCTCACCACAGCATTAAGAAACAAAAATTCATTTGCACTGATCTCTTGCGAAGTTGAACATTCAGACCATCTCTTTGGCACCAAGCAATCCACTTCGATACGGAACCCTTCCCACATCTCCTTGCAACAAAGCACAAACAGCCCTGAGCAGCAGGAACTTTTCCCCTTACAGAAACTCTTCACCCAACTTTTACACCCCTCCGCCCTGTAATGATTCAGAAAGAGATGGAAATACTCCTTGTAATTAGCAACCCAGTCAAATTAGATTCACATTGTTCCTCCTTTAGCTCAACTATGCCTGCAATCCTCTCTCCAGCTCTGGTTAACCACTGTTTGTCAGTCAGGCCCAGCACACAGATGAAATCCCAACAGCAAGTTCCCTGATGGCATCCCCAGCCTGGATACTCCATTTCCCCCTGGCACTGCCAGGCACAGGAGGAGCCAAGGCAAAGGCCCACAGCAACCTGCTCTCCCAGGAGACAGAAACACCCAAGGTGCTTCTCATTAGAGCTTACTGAAACTCACACCCCACTCTTGTCTTCCAGCCTTCCTCCTTGAGAGCATCCTGAATACAAAAGGTATGGAAAGCACATGGGGAGACAGGAGGAGGGAGGAAAGTTAACACTGTCACAAGGAGAATTCTTTAAAGCTTCCTTCTCTTTTCTACTCCTCGATGCAAAAATAGGAATAAGGAAATTGATTTTCTTCCTCTTTATTGTCGTCCCTTTTTATTTTCTATCTTTCCAAGCCTCTCCAATTTTGGCAAAGTTACAGAGTGGCAAAATTACACTGTTGCCTATTTCTCCTTAGTTTCGCTTTGGAGATTTTTCACAGAATGGGGTTTTTTTTGTTTGTTTGTTTTTTCCCCCAAACAGTGGGGAAAAGAAAATACAGAAGACAATATCTCTAAAAACCCTAAGTTTTATTCATGCAACTGCACTGTGAATTTAAAAATGCTGGGTGAAAGGGAATGTTCAAGAAAACACAAAGTAAGAAAAAAAATCAAACACAAAAAGAATAATTTCTTTCAAAATAAAACCAGAGATTTGATTCCTTTCCACCTCTCTATCCAAGAATAGGAAACTATTTTATTTAAATTTTGTATCATTTTCTACCAAAACCCTTTGGGGGTAACAATAAGTAATTTTAATTCTGCCCTTGAGTTTTTAAAGCACAGCAGTTTGACATGCACCATGAAAGGTGCCTGGCGTGCTATTGCCATGGCACTCCACTGAATGTCTGTCCAGTGCACTTCTCGCCAGGGTGCGCCTCCACTTTTCCTGCATCCTGTGAATATCACAGCACTAACAAACTGCAAACATCCTTGTCCTTCTTGGGCACACAGAACTGATCAGCAAGATCACCCACACACAGTGGAAATATTACAAGTGCATTAACAGTCTTCCCCCGAGTCCCTGAATTGCAGTTAAATAACCAGTAAGTTCTGCTCTGGACTGCTGTGCACTCAGGTTACACCAGACTCTGTAACCAAGGCAAGATTTTCAAACAATCCAGGGAGCCATTACAGAAGCAAAAAGGCAACTTGAACTTTTAGATCAAAAAATCTTGTTCTACACAGGAAAAATTTTATTACAAACACACTCGCTTTCCTAGAGGGAGCCCGCACATGCCCTAACAGTTCACCTCGAGTTAGGAAATTCCCTTTCACCAGCACTGGGAGCGCACGAGCTGCTTGCTTTCATCAAAGGAAAATTCAGAGGGCAGGAAAGGAGGGGGAGAGGTGTTGGTGTTGGGGGAATTTGTCAGCTGCAGAATCAGAGAGAAATTTCTAAAACCCTAAACACTTGAGCAGTAAGTGTGCATCCCCCAGGAGGTGCAGGCCCTGTGACGACCTCCCCGTCAGCGAGGAGGCCACAGGAGGACACAACCACACCTGCTGAAGAACAACCTGGAATGGGAATTCACCTGGCAGAGTGCACAAAACAAAACTCGGGATGGAGACATCCTGGAATTCGTGCCCTACTGGAGCAGACGTTTGATTTCCACACTCCCCTCCAGCAGCAAGGGGAGGGCACAGTTGGCCCAACTGCAGGGGCACATCCCAGAGGCATCCAAGCAAAGCAGCCTCCCATGGGAAACCTCCCCCAGCACTCATAGAGAAGGGACAGAATCCAAAGCTTTGCCAAGTGAAGTATCCAAGAGGGGCAGCCTGAAATGCAAACCAAAAGCAAGGTTTCCAATAAGCATTTGTTTGTAATGTAGCAAATCCAATGCAAACCTCATCCCCTCACTACTTCCCCTTTTCACACATCTCATCTCTCTTTCGGAAGGGGATTGAAGGGTGAAGACACTCCTGCTCCTCCTGCCCCCAGCAGAGGGCCAAGAAGAAAGAAATGAGCTTTAGTTTGCCCCAGCACCCACTGCCAGACCCTCCTGGAGGTTCACACCCCACCCCTGGGCTGACCCAAAGTAACCAGTGCCTCAGTCAAACCCCTTCTGGCTCTGGGAGCTGCCTACAGGTTCATCCTCATGGAGTTTTGAACGTAAGGTCTGATATAAGTGCTTTTCTACACAGGGAAATTCAGATCCAAATGAACATCCAAAGTCAGGCCCCACACCTCATGCCAGCCTGGCTGGAATCCAGGTGTGAGAGGAGCTGTTTGGGCTCAGGATGCCTTGGCAGCTCTACTGATGCCAAAAGGGAAAGTCCACAACCCTGAAGAGTCAGTCTGAGAACTTCACATCACTGACCAGAGGGGGTTTGCAGGAGATCAAGTGCCCAGAAACAAGGACCTGAACAAAGGAAAATGAAAATCAAATGGGAATAAAATACAGAAAGATGGGAAGAAAGGACACATGGGATGCATGACTGACATTTGATAGTCTCCACCTCTGTTTGCTGTCCCTAGAAGTCCTCAATGTGACAACAAAGCAGTTAAGCCCCACTCCAAAGCTACCAAGAGCAGTGGGAATCCTCTTACTGGGTTTGTGGGGTTTCAGGTCCACAAGGCAGGGAGAGATGGGTTTCCCTGGGGAGGTGAGCAGGATTACTGTCAGATCTCAGAACTTCTCCACTGCCCCTCTGGAGGGCTGGGGACAGAATTCCTCACCAGAAGCCACACCATAAGGTTCTCCTGGGAATGGCAGATCTTTCCCTGTCTCAGTGGATGCCCAGGAGCACGGACTATCTCCTGATAACAAACACACATCTTTCTGCCTGAGACATCCCAGGCATTTCCCAGAAGTCCCTGTGTAGCTCAGAGCAGTTACCTTTCAAAGTAATATCTGTTTAATTTGCTCAAGGACACTTTGTGGTGCCATTAAAGCTTCTCTCCAGCAAACATGCTATTACACAGCTTGGAAACTTAATTAATTAAACAACATGTACAATTTCTGTCAGCAGCTAATGCAGCACAGAGGAAGACGATCTGACATGCTCTTGCTTACTTCAGTGCCACCTCCAAGAAACTCTGAAGTCTCTGGGCAGGCAAACAGCCCCATCCTGCCCCCCTCCTACATCTCCTCTGATCACGCAGAACGGTTTTGTGCAAAAGGGGATCCTCTGAAAGAACAGATGCTGCAGCCTACAAGCCTCACAACGGACTGCTTTCCACACTGTCTTTGGTTCAAAGCTGCCAAAGCTGTTAGCACTGGTAACATTTTGCTACATCTTCAAATCCTACTGTGTGGTTTTCCTTGAAGACACCTCTTGGCAGATAATTCTTATAGTCCAGCCTCTTGTATGCAATGAGGTCTTTCTGCTGCTACCCGTGGCACAATTTTCAGTTTGAATGACTCCTTTCTTAAGGTTAAATAGAGAAAGAAAGGTCTGTTCAGGTTTTCTAATGAGATTTTTCAGACCTCCTTCTCTATTTCTCTGTATAAAAGCATACATTAATAATATGAAAAATTAGCAAACTGCTGTTAATTTGTCACACTTTTCTGACACTCTAAATACCAATTTCCACTTTCTCCTTATTTGGATTTTTGTAACATCATTCCTGCAAACAAAGGGTTAAACTGAGTCACAGCTTAATCCATTCCCAATTATATTGCTGAAATGAGAAAAAAAAAAGTCAATCTTGGAAGGGATCAATGCTCTGCTTCCATAGAATAAACAGTCCCTCTCAGCAGTTTGTTAATTTATCATCGTTCATTTCAAAAAGAAGCTTTATTGGAAGTGCAATACCTTTTGTTTCCCTGGAAATGGAGGGTTTGCCTTGCCTCTCCTACACAGAACGAGAGAGAGCAAATCCACCCAAAGTGATCTGACAGCTCTCAGTGTTACTAATAATACTTCAATACAGCAGTTCCCTGATTGTATCACCAGAAGAAGTCACTGATAAAGGACACCAAGAGGCAATATCCCCTGTGGAGATTGGGAGCATCAGGTAAAGTCCTTCATTGTGCTCTCAAGTGCCCAGGGCTTATCAGCAAGGCTGTGAGGACTGTGTTACCTTGTCAGGAAAAGTCTGGACCTGCAGGGGCAAAAGACAACTGAATCATCAGAGTTCAGCTGAGAAAGTCATTTAACAGGACCTTGTTGCTGCATTACATTAGTGACACAGGAGGTTTCCCTCCAGCTCCTGGAGCTGGTGGAGGCCACTCCTGTGTGGGCTCTTTGCTGGGATCACACAGCTGGACCCTCACACTACAGACATAACTACCAACTCAGCTGCATTTTGTAGCCTCCTCCACACAACTGATCAGAGATGAACCCAAGGAAAAGCTTAAAGTCCCTAAGGCTCCATCTCTGCCAGAATCCTCCCTTGATTTTAAATGTTGCTGTAGTTCAGCTCAAGATGCACAGCACTGGTTTGACACAAACCCTGTCTGCAATGAGCAGTAGCAGCTTCACCTCTGCCATGGCCGAAACTCAGCCTGAGCCACAAGGCAACCCTCCCATGCAGGGAGCAGCCCCCAGCTGTCCTCCTCCCCACCCCTGAGAAAGGCTGGGAAAGCAGGAAATCCTTCTTGATCTTCTGTGAACGGGCCCTCTTGTCACAAACCCATATTCCAAGGACCAGGGGGAGCACTAATTAAAGGAGCAAATATACGCTGGTTTTGAATATGCAGGCAGCTCCTTGACACAGCCTGGATTTCAAACCAGCTGGCTCATTGTGGGGCAAACAGCTGCTGGATTTGTCAGGCTTCATTGCCTGTTCAGCCCAGCACTAGGCTACAAATACACTGAAAGAGATTTCCACCAACACATATGAGACTTTAACTTCTCCTCCCTCAAGCAGGCACATAAGCCATCCCTTTAAATGGGGTCAGTGTTAATTAACCCACTTTAAGTCCCTTTCTGCAGAAAAAAAGAATACTTTTCTTCTTCTGTGGACATGCAGTTTCATCTGCCAGCTACCACTACATTGTAGAAAACAGCTTTCCTTTTTCACTAGCAGGGAGAGGGATTTTGTGTACCCTCTGCATTCAGGAAGATCCCCAGCAAACAGAGAAAGGCCTCCTTCAACAGGAGAACACGTAGGTGGAAATATCAGCTGCTTTCGCTGAAAAGCACAAGTAGAATTGTGGAATGAAAGGTGCTTTTTCAAGCACTCTGTCAGGAAGGTTTGACTTAGCACTGTTCACAGAGGGACTTTTGGGGTTTGGTGTACATGTACTAATTGGGAAAGCAAGCAGGTAGAACATACAGCATGCACTCACATTAGGGCCTCTCCTTTCTTTACTTATTCACACACACAAATTTCTATTGTCTTCACTTAAAAGCCAAGTCATCTTCTTTCCCCATCAAAAGACCTACAAAGCCTACAGCACCTGCTGGAAAAAATGTTTCTACTGTAGTATCTCTTAAATATAAAAAGTATCTCAAAGTTAGGACTGAGCATGTGACTTACTAATTGGATTTCAATAACTCAAACTTACCTGTAGAAATATACACAGAAACAAACTATATTGATTCCCAAAAATGTTATGTTGGGCAATTTTCTCCCCTTTGATTTCTGTTTTAAAATTTTAGGTTATTCTAAAGCTACAGAACATTCAAAGCTTTGAGTGCTTCTGTCCTTTCTGGTTATTTGCTGGCCTTAAACCAGAACTTTCAAAAAGCCTACCTTCACTGAAAAAAAGACCAAAAATGTAATTACAGGGAAAGTGTTATCCTTAGATTAAAGTCTAGCGGAGATGCAGCACTGCCATCCTGGCCTTGAGTGCTCAATGAAGTAAAATCCACTGGGAAGTGGATGAGGTTCAATCAGTGACCTCGGGATAAAAGCTGGAATACCACTAACACCCAGCACTTGAAAATCAAGAGTCAGGATTAAAAATAAATACACAGCAGTCGTGGGGTTGGGGACAGAGGAAAGTTTCTCCTCTTTGGCTCAGATTTCTGCTTACTCGTTCATGGATGGGGAACACAGGAAATAACTTCCTTAAGGGTTGCTGAGGCTTTTCCCTGAATCCAAGAGCTGAAGCTTTAAGGAAAAATCTCAAAACAGCAAGATTTGTAATACAGTAACACTGCAAGATGCAAAATTAAGACTTTGCAATTAAGACTTTTTCAAATGAAGACAAAATTCCTGATTTCCTCAGTTTTACTTCAGAATATTCCCCAGAGAAAGATGCTTTCTGGCTTCCCTTTGCTATAATGTTTTTCCCTGCTTCCCCCCTCCCTCTAACCTAATTTGTTCCTTAGATGTAACTCTCATTTATGCCGATTTCATAACCAGTTCATCATATTTTTACATTAATATTTTACAGTATAAAAGACCAAAAAGACTACATGAAGAAAACCCTACTGTGATTTCTTGTTTCTGCCTCAGAGAAGATGATGTTGTTTAACACAGTCCACAGTCACCACGCAATAGGGCAGGTATGGCACAGCTCTGTATGTGCCATGTGTCTGCATTTCTTCTCTCCACCCCAGCTGTGGATGTCTGACTACTGGACCCCAGGCATGATTTTAATGGGTGATTTTTATAGGTGTGACAGCTGGAGTAAAGTACTTAGCACTTGTGAAAAGCAGGTCTCTCAGCTCCAAAGCCAACCTGGGCATTCAAAAACCATTACTCAGATCCTAAAAAAGATGAGATTGGCTTAGAAATAAAGATGGGTTTAGATTTAGATTTTATTTGCCTTATGGTGTTTATGCCTTTTGCAGCTTCAAGCTTTCTTCCTCCCAACAAGGAGAATTAGAAACTGTCTTTTAAATGAAAACAGAGAATATTCCCATAAATAACCTGACTTCTGAAGCTAGGATTTTAGGAAAAATATACAGACTCATCAGATTGATGATTCACAATCCTCATTAGAAGCATGTTTTCTTGTACAAGTTTCTTCCAGGTAAAAAAAGTATTGGCATTGTCTTCTCCCCTTGTGGATGCTGTTACCCAGTCTCTCCCAGTTATCACAAAGGGGACACCTACATTCAGTAATCAAACACGTTTGTACTTGTACTTGCAGATCTATACAAAATATGTTTCAGAGGAAACCTCTTACACCATGAGAATTGTCACACTCACTTTATGCAGCCTGAAATACACCAGGAGAGTCTGTGCCCTTTGGCTGTATGTGAGAGGAATCAAGGCTTTGCTAAATCCATCAATGTCTCCCCAGGTTCAGGATGCGACAATTATCAAGTAGCCTGAAGTCTGGCTCTTTGGGAGGCCTTGATTAAAAAAATTCTAAAGCTCTGAGGAAGGTTTAAGGCAAGATTTAGCCTTGTATCTTACTCATTTGAGGGTGGGAGATGAGAGAGCAGAACATTAATTGTATGTATACCAACACATCAGCATGTCTAAGCCAACCTCCTCCTCCAGCACTCCCATACATGCACAACAAACCAGGCCTAAGCTGATAAAAACCTACCAGACATCAGAGACTGACCAGTAGCACACTACAGATGGACTTGCAAGCTCTCTCTTGAATTAAAAAACTGAAATGATTCTACAGACAGAGGGAGCTTTTAACATACATTTATATATTTCAGCCTCGCCACTGAATTCTTTTGAGTTCCACTTTTCCAGGAGAAGGTGATTAAGAATAAATAATCAAATACAAGCTTGGCATAAGAGAAGACTCCATCCACCCTCTCAAGCTGACAGAAGGTCACACTTCTGTCTCCTTCATTTAAGGGGGCAAGCCATGTCCTAGAACCCTTTTGGTGGCTGTGTATCAGTGTTTGTAACATGGCACTGCTTAGCAGCACTCTGGCAAAATGGTTAAGATTTGGTGCTTTAGACTACCCTGGAATGTAAGATGGCTGAGACACTCAACAGGTTACAAGGCTGAAAGCTTTTGAGAACCATCATGGCTGTTTCCAAGTTATTCTCCCAAGGTGTAAGCCTACCTCCTCCAAGTTTTCTCAGAAGTAGAGCAGCAGCACACCATTGCCATGATGATACAGGGACCCACAGGCCAGGGATCAGGACTTGGTAGCTCTTTATTGATGCTTCACTTCCAATACTATAACCAAAATCAGTTCTGGCTGGACATGGTGCAGCTAAGGACTAATCATGAAGTAAATGGAAGTTAATTTCCCTACCACTTTCACCTGTGTTGGGTAACTTAAGGGTAATTCAGCTACCAGTACAATCAGAGATGGAGCTATACAATGGTGGAGAAAATGGGATGTACAGCCACTGCAAAAGAAAAATGAATACAAGAGCAAAGATCATCACGATCCATCTGGCTTAAGATCATCTGAGAGACCTGTCTTTATATAACACAGTTTGAGAAGAAATATGCACACTCTCCCATTTCTCTTCTTTCAATACCTCCCTTTTCTCCCTGCAAACTCCCCATGCTGCTCTAATAAGAGTCCCTGGTAAAACAAACTAAACACATTGAGCTTTTCAAAGAAGGCATCAATGCCCTAAAATAAATAATCTTTTAAACCCTTGTGCATTGCAGCACTTGCTGGGCCTTAGGCAGGGAGAAAACAAGACAAACTGCAGCTGTGAAATATAAAGTAAGACAGGAATGAGAAAACATTCCTTTCTCCTGAGGAAGCATATGCAGAGCTGCAAGCGTTTTGATCTACCAGTTTAAATTAAGCCTTGCAAATCAGCTGCCTCATACACACACAGAGCTGGGAAAGAGCCCTTGCTGAGCACATGTAGTACGGACCTGCAAGCAGGAGGTGTCCTAGCAGCAACAGGAGATGAACAGAACCAGCAGGAGGAAAACAGCAGTCCTGCTCTTCCCAGCTCCTTTGCTGTTCCTGTTTAATTCAGCTTTCCCTTGCTGTTGTTTGTATACATGTATAAATGGGGCCTTCTTGACAATTGAGGCTTCCAGGCTGTGATGAAGGCTTGGAAGGCTGTCTAGCACTGCTGCAGTCTCTTCAAGAGCTTCTGGGTCCTTTGCAGACATGTTATTTCACAACTTTTCAAAGGACCTCAATAGATTTTGACAGATATCCCTACACCTCGTGTAAGCACCAGCATGCCAACCAAATTATTTTTCCTACCCAGTCAACAATGAAAAACATAAGGAACACAGCACTGACATGTGCAGACACCGACCCTTAATTTCTAACAACAATCACTTCTGTCCATTTCTGATTTCCCTCACTCATCAGAACCTAGTTGTTGCTGTCAGTTGTCTTCCAGTGGAGTGGCACATGTTATTTCTAAGGAAGAAACTAAAAAGGTATTTCAGAAGTGTTCAATCAACCCTGTTAGTATCATGTCTGGCGAGAGAAGAATCAATTAGGAACATCAGAACTTAGCTTGAATGGTTCACTGTTTCACACCCTGTACTGCTATAATTATCAGAGTGTACAGGCAACGTAGAGGCAGAGCAGAATTTTTTGGTCAACCACTGAAGGAGATTGGCATTCCAGATGATAAACATTTCTTTAAGTCCTCTCTGCCATGCATTTACATAAACACCCCCTGCAGATACTCTTCAGTCCCAGCTTGTGTGAGCTGAAGGTAGTGCATACAAGATCCCAGAGAAGCCAACTATTTTGCTTCACAGCACCTTCTGAGGTTTCAGTGTTTCAGTGCCTTCTACAGTGAGTTGAAAACAAACCTGTTTCAGTGCTTTAATGCATCAGAATCACTCTGAAGCATCACCCACATTCAAATGGGAGTCTTTCCAATCAGAAGATGCAAACCTAGTGATTACTGTACTAAGCTGAGATGTGACAGATTCAGACACTAGACCCTGATGTGAAATGAAATTGTCCTGACAGATGAAGGACCTTGAACCTCTCATACCTGGTTCAGTGCTTGCACTAGCTCTGCATATGCTTCTACAGGCCCACATTTATGAGCAGATGCACCCACATGCTGAACAGCTTCCATGTAGGCAGCTGGCAGTGCAGCAGAGGAGCAGCCTCTCACAGCCTGGATGTACCTCTGGTAGTGCTCTACTTTACAGGGGTTTGATCACCCTCAGACTCTGAGGAATTGAAGAGTAATCAGCAATCTGTAAGCATGTCTTATGTACTCAGATCTCTGTACAAGTTCAGCACCTCAGCTGAGAGAGCAAACAGACATTCTTGTCAGCTTTCCCCACATCTTCCCTTTCTTCACCTGTTTTACACCAGCACTGCACTAAGTTTCTTAAATAAAGACTTACTTCCACATGCCAAATGTAGAAGTGTAAGAAATCCCAGAAAGTGAGGGAGATTGATTTCTAGAGCAATCCTTCATATCCCAGTGTTCAACTTAGTTCTCCAAATACAAATACTTTCCCCTCCATGCCTGTCTCAGGGACTGCCTTCTAGTTCTTATAGAAAAAGCTACTGTTTTTTAGGTTTTCTGAAATGCAGATTCATGCAGAAATTTTAAAGAGTGTTAAAGTATCACTCTCTTTTCTAAAATATATATCTAATATTAGATCTACCTCTGCTGAATTTCACTTGACCTTGGCAGAACTTAAATGAATGCTGAGACCAAAGAGAAGCTTAGCCTTCTCCTCATTGTCTCCATTTAAGGGAAGGAGGTTCAGCTTTGTATTTCCAACACTTCCAGATTAAGCAAAGGACAGTACAGAAGAACACCTCTGTTGGCTCTATTGTACTGTCAAGCACTTGAGACAGGGATGGGAAAGAACCAGCATTGTGCAACAACTCCCTTTCACAGTGTAATTAACTCTCATTTTCCCTGGCCCTGGAGTACTTGTCTCCTTCACCCATAACTGAAAGAAACAACAGAAAGCTCTGGAGGCAAGGGAGGGGACAAAAGCAGCTGCTGAAAGTGGTTCTCCCTGTTGGCTGTACTGCTTACTTAAGTAACTGGCTAATTCTTTTCATCACAGAGGTCACCATAAATAAATTCTGCACACACATCAAGTTGAAACAGAGTGATCAGGAGAGCCAGACTCCAAATTACACTCTCACTGGATAATCCAACAGCCTTGGGCAACCTGCTCCTTTACCATTCTCCCATAAAATTCTCCCATGCTCTTTCACCAGGACACCACAAAAACCTTTACATCAGCTGAGACCACATTGTTCTGCCATAACCTCACTTTCCCCACACCCCAAACACCTTCAGTTCCCCTTATACCCCCACTGTGAGCAGTTTGGGGATGAATTTGAGCCCTAATGCCCCCAGGGCTGATGCAGGCCTGGGGACCCAAGGCACAGTATCAGCCTCACTTCCTCACCTGTAAAATGGAAGCCAAGATGCTGTTTTCCACAGAAAGCTGCAGGCTGAGTGCCAGCTCAGGAGCATCCCTGCACCCCTGACAGGGATGGAGCAGGAGAAAAAGCAAGTTCTGAGCTTTGTGTGCTTTGCCTCTTTGAAGAACTCGGGCAGCAGGGCAGAAGGACCTGGCTTGCTGGCTACCAGCTCAACCATCCTGACTTGTAGCTGATGGGCACTTGATAATGAGTAATCTAAGTACCCACATGCTGAACAGAAGGAGGAATTGCTTTCTAATTAGAGCCCTGGACACCAAAAGAACCATATAGCTAATAAGCACAAACAGAATCATCATTAGAGGAGACTTTATTAGGTACTTACAACTGAGATTGTAGCCATTTGTCCTGACAATAAGCTTGGGCAAAACTGATGCATGGTGTCCTTTAAACCTCAAGTACTTTAATTAGACTAGTTGAGGATATTTGATACCCTGTGCCTTTAGCCTCTCTAAAAATAATCACATTGTATGTCCTATTTATTAATTTTGATTTATATCAAACAGTCTTCTGTTTCTCCAGGGGGCATTTACAAAAGTTAAAATGCAGAGCCAGCCAATAAATCCATCCAGTGCATAATGAAATGACCTTCCAAGGAAGTGAAACCCCATCACCCGGGAAAGGCAGAGAAGCCTTTGTTGGATCTGCTGAAGGTAAGCACAGCTTGAAAGATGGCATCTCTGCCTGAGAGGCTGGAAAACGTGGTGGTTATCATGTTTGAGTGTATTATTAAAAGTGACAGTTATCTCGGTATGCTTACAATGGGAACTCCTGATTTCCTAGACTATGACAAATGCACTGCTGCTGTTCTGGATGGCCTAGCATTAATAAAGCAAACTAATTTTGAATGCCCAAGGCCGGGACCTCAGGGACAGCAGATGGTGCCCAGGATACCCATTCTCACATTAGCATAAGAATAGTATGGAGTGGGTCACAGACTGCCTTTAAGCAAGCTTTCAGTTGTCCACACAGCCTTTGCTTCCTACCAAATGAGACAACAGCATTGTTTGGGATTTTTAATTTAGGTAATCGGTGCTTCATTAAATAAAATGTATTTCACAAGCAAGTCAAGCAATAAAAGAAATCCATCTCCTCTGTAACAACTCGCTCTCCATAAGCACCTTATTCAAACTTCGCACACACAACAAAAGGAAATGAACAGTCTTTGTTCATACACATGAAAACACTTTGGACAAATGACACAAGAGTTCTTAAAATTAGAATTTTTTTTTTCCTTTAAATTGCTTCTAATTTTGTGTGCAATCAATTGCAGCTGTAATTGCTTGAAAGCACAAGTGGCATATTCACTGATATCCAACTTGACTCTCTCATTGAGAACCAGAACAAATCCCAAACAAAAAACTGGAAACTGGGCCTCAAATTCTTTAAAAAGAGCATGAAAGCAACATGCTTACCTGTATTCAAAATTAAGACTGTGCTGATCTCAAAAGAGGCAAAACTTCACCCCATTCCTAATTTAAGCCTCAGACTTAAGTAAAAAGCAGTCAATGTCTGCACTGATCTCTGGACACAGACAAGACTCAGAACACCATATGCAAACTTTCATGATATATTTTGCCCTTTCTAGGAAACACCAGTAAGTTCCACTTTACATAAGGTGTCTCACAGAATGTGTGTTTGGTATCTTAACATCAATAATGAACACAGCCTTTGTGCTTAGACGTCTGTCTTCTTGCCTGAGTTAATTCAGATTTCTGAATTAATTAATTAATTAATAATTTCTGATTTCTGAAAATATGACTCTGCAGTCCTTTTATAGCTCACACTTCATGCCCCTTGGACAGGGATGCTAAACTGACCTTCTTTTCTGGCTGGTTATTAACCACCAAGAGAATGTTTCAATTCCACTCATCACATTCATCAGGCAAGTCAAATCTGGAAAAACCTATAAAAGGAGCCAGTTTATGTAAAAACAGAAAGCACATTAATTGAGAGATGGCCTACTGCCTCACAAGCTCTCTGCAAGACAGAAGGACAGAGCTCATTTCTTTTTTTTATTTCATCCGAGAAATATGAAGATAAAAAGGGGGTGTTATTTCCACTCCCAAACCCAAGGGATAAAAGAAGAGCTAAAACAATCCACACAGATATTGTGGATTACACACATACCTCTTCCTCATCACTGCACCTTTGTAGGAAATTGAAATCATGGCTTCACCTGCTTGGATCCCCCTTGATACTCCCATGATGGGAACTTCTGGAGCAAAGACTAGTATTAAAAATCTGCAGGGTGTCCAGTATATGGTTAACCTCATTCCACATCAGAAGTGAAAAGCTCTACAGATGAGAGTGCCATGGATTCCCCAGAATGGATCTTGGCAGGCTCAACAAGCCTTTAGCTTCCCAAGCTGTTCTCTGAAACAAGCCTGACAAAGAGCTGCAAAGGCAAGTCACTCCACACCACAGGCACACCCCAGATTCCAGACATGGGTGATGGTAAGGCAGCTGAGAAATACAGATTTACACACAACACAAACTGGCACAAGAAACAGACAAAAATCTTTTGTTGATGTTGCTGTTCTTGTTTCTCATGTAACACAGTTTTCATCCCCTAAAGCCAATGTACTAATTGCCAACTGAAAATAACTCATCTCATCATCTTTCTTGAATAAATACCAATAGTTCATGGAATTAGGGAAAGCTTTTGAAAGAACTGGAGGATATTTTGCATCAAAAGATCACTGGACTCCACTGAATTATGAGGGTCCTTTCCTGGAAAAGGCATTCAAAAGGTGGCTGTAGTTGACAGACAAAATATGAAAAAAACATCAAGAACAGAGACTGAAAGCTGGTTCCCCATGTGATCTCAAGCAGAGCTGCCTATAGTTTATTTTTCAGAACTGCTGAGCTTCAAGAATTTCAATTTTCATTGAACTTCCTTCCAATCAGATACTTCTGGGGATGGAAGTTCTAAAAATTACACCAAATGAAAATTGACAACCTCGCCACTGGAAAGACCCTCTGCTCAATACTAAGCATTGATTAACAGAGAGAAAATGTAAAGCTAGCAGCATTTCTTGACACTACCTTTGGGGAAAGAACTTTGCAGTGCTGCAGGTGTCTCCCTCTAAGTGGTTCCAGAAGGCAAGCAGATGCAGGGAGGTGGTAACACTTCCTGGAGGGGAAGTGTCATCTCCTCCTGTCAGTGCTAAGAATTCTCACACTCATCACAGAGTTAGAATGAGTGATGGGAAGAAGACAAACACAAACATTACGACATTACGCTGCTTTTGTGATGGGTATTTACAGCCAGTTGGGATGTGTCTGTAGAAGTATTATTTTACAATGAACTCTAATATCTAATTTATTCTTCTCAGGTTCTGTTAAGCAGCCAAGTTGGGGTGATCCACAGAAAAAACCCACACTGTAGCTATAGCACTGCAGGCAAGTGCTGAATGTTCTGTAAAAACATAAACAGTTTCTTGCCTGTAAATCTGCTCTCCATCATATTTCTCATCTTTCACTCCTCAGTTCCCAAGACACCAGAATTTCCTCAGTCCTGTGGTTACCTAGAGTTTTCTCATGGAAACGAGCACCAAACACGTAATGAAGAAAACAAACAACAGGCAAAAATCCCCTAAAAACAACCCTTCAGCTTATTATTATTCCCTTATTCTTCCTGTGCAGGCTCAGAGCCAAAGACACTCCAGCCACTGCTGAGGAGATCACTGTTGAAAGTCATTAGCAGTTAGCAGAGGAAAAATCCTAAAATAAACAGATCTTCAAGGTATAATTTTTCCCCTCATAAAAATTAAAGAGGGGCAAAGCCAAGAGACCTCTTTATCTCCCCCCTTCATTAATTAATAATATAATCACTAACCTGAAAATGAAAATGGACAGTTTCTTTGACCCTACGGGAGAACCACAGAAAACGGACGAAAGGCTTCTGTCCCATTTGTCACACGGCTGCCACCATCTGAGGGAGGTATGGCAGCAATGAAACCCCACACTGACAAACCTCGTGTCATCTGTCCTGGGCATGTGCTCTCCCAGTGCACTCCGTGGGGAACAACAGCCTGGGCAGGCACTTGTCTGAAATGCCTTTCTGAATATGAAAGAGGAGGATATTCCATTTCAGTCCTTGCAACTGTTAAGATTTCCAGTGAAATGGTAGTTAAAGACCTGTCAGCCCAAAATGTGCTGCACTTACAGAGCTTTTATATGATTTGCCTCTAGCTGTCTTTGCCAAGAGTAAAGATAATATGTGGCACCCTTTTTACAGAGATCTCAAAGAGATAAATAAAAATAATTTTCTGTCTGGAAGAGCCAAAGTGCAGGAAGGTTAAGTGAACAATCCAACCTCTCACAGTAAGGCAATGGGAGAATCAGGGACAGAATCCAAATAAGCTGATACAGTCCTGTGACCTCAGTACTAAATGGATGTTTTTCTATACTTACAACCTCTTTCTCAGGTAAGTTTGTCCTGCCAATGTGTACTCCAAAGAGTGACCATGCTGGTCTGGGAGTCCCTGCTACAGGACTTGGTGCAGATAAGCAGAGAAGGTTCCTTCAGTAACAGCCTTTCCAGAGCTTCTTCTAGAGCTCAGCAATCTTACTGCCTTGTTTGGTTTTGAGCTCTTTTCATTTAATCCGAAGGATTTCATTCACTGTTTGTCAGCAATAAACTGTTTTCCTTAAAAGGCCCCTGAGCAATGGGAAGATTGATGAGATACATGAAAGGTTAGGTGTGGAGCAAAACTGAAGATCAGGGCAAAAACTCCTATTGAGTTCAATGGAATTATGATTGGGATTTCTATGTCTGCCTTTTCCCTCTGCTCTAATCCATATTTGAATGTATTTGTGTTAACTACTTCAGCATCCTGAAAGAGGGAAATGGTAACCTCTCCCATGCTCTCTTTGGCTTCTTCAGGGTTGTCAGTGAAATCTTTTAGAATGTGAAACACTGGAAGAAAGATTACTGGGGAGAAAGATCAAAATAAAAAATCCTACAGGATCTCAAAATGCATCTTATTCTACCTCAGGGGCTAAGGCTTCAACTAGAAGGGCAATTTTAAGGCTTAATCTTAAGAGAGCACTGTGAGAGACTGGGAGTATTTACATATACTGGAATAGTTATGATCTGATGATTTAAAGTGATATCTATTGATGCCCAAAGGTATTTTTGGGACCATACTTTCTTCACTAACTGTCTGTTTTCATGTAGTTGTTTTGCCAACTACTGACAAGCTGTTTAGAAATATCAGGGAACATGAAATCTGGAGGTGTATCAGTGTGTGAGCGTCCACTCCAAAACCTCTGTGAAAATAACCTTCAGGGATGGCAATCAGCCAGAGATGCAGTTTGAAGCCAGCTAAGATATGAATAAATATTCATGGCAGCTAAGGATTTTGTATTTAATACCATTCTGCTAATGCAGATAAATATCCAGATTTCCTTGGCTTCTGAAGAGCAAAGGCAGTTTAAAAAAGAAATCCACACACCACCATTGCTGGGAGGGGTTTTGGGGGAGGTGTTATCCTGATTTCTAAAGACCAAGATGAAATCTCTGCAATTCAAATGTCTACATCAGAAAACAGGTGCAGGAAGATTCGTGCTTCCCTGCAGACTCTGGATCACGGCTGCCTGGTGGCAGAGGGATGGCTCTACCTGTATCACACTGTTCAGTACTGTGCTGAACTTCAGCCTTTCAGGACTGTATTTCATTAGCAGGTAAAGCACCTCTCACTTATTATGACATCTTTACAATGAGCAATATAATACAAAGTCAAGATTTTATTACTTCTACTCCTGCCCACTGAGCAGCCTTCTCTGTGTTAAGGCAAATGTTTATGTGGTATAAATCCCAAGATGCCCATTGAGTGTAACCAACCCCAAAGTGATGATTACCTTCACAAGACTCAGTTTACACAAAAGATACATAGTTGAGTTAGACTTGACCATGCTATTGCAGCTGTTAATGTTACAGCAGCAGATCTACACAACCATCTCAGCAAGTAAAAGCAGGCCTTTCCTTTCCAGCCCACCATGGGGCTGCATTGTGTCTCCATCACAAATTCTAGTCACATCACAGGCAGAAGGGGCCTCAGAAGTTATTCAAAGGGAAGCAGAATCAAAGAAAATTATTTCCCTCCCTCTGCAGATTCACAAGCTAAAGGATATCTGTGTTTTATAGCCCATTATTAAAACTCTTTGCAATTAACTCACCATCTGACTCTTGCACCCCAGCTGGATTATACATGAGGCTGTGGCTGCAAGACCACTGATAATTCTCTTCACCCCCTCACATGTAAGTCAGGAGCCTAATTCACATGCTTCAGAACATGAACTTTTAAATTGTGTTCAACACACCTTCAGACTTCATGGAAGGAAATAAGCAAGATGACAGATGGATCAATCAGGGTGGGGTTTTTTTTGGTTTTGTTTTTTTTTCTTTCACAAAACAACTCTCAGTCTGCATTATCTCACTGTTTCTTATTCTTCTGAGCCATACCTTTATTTCTGGATGTCTGTGCAGACTGAACACTCGCTCTTCCTCTTCCCTCATCACCACAGTTTCTGTAAAATGTCAAGAAAGGAGAGCAAGTAGCTCCTAAAGAACTCTAGCTGTCACACTTGGGGCTGACAAAAAGGGGTGAGAGAAAAGGAGTTGGAAGTGGAAGTGCAGCCACAAGGCAGTGAGAGACCAGGGTCCTTTCCCCAATCTTTCACTGGCCTTAAGTAAATCACTTCCATTATATATTTAAATATTAAATTATTCTGGCTTCTGTCAGGACTTCCAAAGTACAAGACTCGGTTTATTACAGCAGTTACTTCTTTAAGAGAGCAGACAAGATGGTGGTATGTGTTCCAGCAGGCAATAAGTCACCCCTGCCAGTACCTCTCTCAGTGTTAGTGACCTTTCTGCAACAAAGTTTTTACACGATCTCAGTGCTCACTATCTCTTGGAGAGAGTGTGCCAGAGTCTGCCAAAAACAAACCTGAAGTGACAGTGACAGGGCAGAGGGAAGCTCTGCACCTGACCCAAGGGGAGAGTGGCTAATTTAACCTTCTCTCCTGCTTTAGCAGAAGTCCACAGTGCTCATCCCCACTTCTAATACTCTGTTCACCATTACCCATCTCTTAACCTGCTCAGCCAGTCGACGATCCCTCGAATTAGGGCATCAGATCCAACCCCGGAATGGCTGGACAGGCAGATGGATTATGTCACTGGCAATACGAGGAGTTTAGGCTGCGATTGTCTTCCAAGGCAGCCCATTCCAGTTACTGCCTTCCTGTGAGTCTGGAAGTGACTTATACAAAGACACTAAAGACCATCCTGCTGAACCTCAAGATTAAAATTAACAAGGCCGATGTTGGGAAAACATTTAATATGTGAAAAGCGGCTGATCTTAAGATACTGGAATGGGAAGGTGCATCTGGCACGTGAATGACCCGTTCTGCCCGGAGGACGAGCAGCCCGGCTCGCCGGTGGCTCACACGGAGCCTGCAGACCCTCGGGCTCCGCTCCCGCCCCGGACCCCGCCGGGCTCGCTGTGCCCTCCCGCAGGCACAGCCCCGCACACCCGCTCCCGCAGCGCCCAGGCCCAGCCAGCAGCGACACAGCCTTTTCCACAGACCCGGCTCTCCCCGCAGCCTCACGCCAACCAGCCCCCCAGCACAGAGCAGAGGGTTCGGGGCGGTTCGAAGGCACAGATTCGGGACCTCCCGAGGAGAGCGGGGTGCTGACACACCGCCCCGGGCTGTCCCCAAGAGCCCCGCAAGCCGCAGCCGCGCACGGCCCCCGGCCGGGCTTTGTTGCCGCGGCCGGTGCGGGGGCCCGCGGGCTGCCAGGGCCCCGCCGATCCCCTCCGGGCAGAGCCGTGCCGGGGCACGCCAGGTACGAACGCAAAGCACAGACCTTCTCCCGGGCCTCTCCGCGGGGAGGCTGCGCTCGTCCCGCCGGCCGCGGGCAGCTGGGCCGGCCGCGCCGCCTCACCGGCCGCACATCGCGCTGCCGCCGGCAGCCTCGGCGCTCTGCTCTCCGCCCCCTCCTTCCAGGGGGACAAAAACGGGGAAGGGGGGGGGGGAAACCTTCCTATTATTATTATTCTAATATATTCTGGGGGCTTGTGGTTCCTGCAGCCAGGCGGAAGTGAACCCGCTCTCGCCCCCCTCCTCCTTCCGCGATGCTGCGGGCTGGATGCGGGCGGGCGGCAGCCGCGTCCCGGTCCCTTGGTCCCCGGGCGGGGAGGAGGGTGGGCAGTGCCGTTCCCGACAGGCAGGGGTTTGCTTTGGAGGCAAAAAGCCGGGAATCATTTTCTCTACCCCACCCCAGCGCAGCGCGGCGATGCCCGGATCCCGCGGAAGGCAGGGCTGGCAGCGGTGCCCGCGGTGACGGGCGGGCACGGGGCGAGAGGGGAGGCTGTAAAATGCAGAGAAATGTAAAGGTGTCTCCTGGCTCCGTAGTGACATCCCGTGGTGCGGGGGCACTACTGCCGATGGGCGGCTGAGCCAGCGCCCAGCGCCGCGGGGTTCCTGCGGGGACCCGAGTCACCATCAGTGGTTTGGGTTTAAAGCATCCTCCTCCCTGTGCTGCTGCAGAGCTCCGCTGCTGTCGGGCACTGGGGATTTGTGCTCTGTAAAGGTGTTCCGGAGAATGTCACAGAGCAGCGAGGGCTCAGAGCTAAACGGAGCCACTGGCCTAGTGCCTACACTTAGGAGCAGAGTGAGAGACACCAAATGAACATATTAACGAGGGCAAATGTTAATTTCTTAATTCAGCATGTGCCATCATGTTGAATCAGACTTGCAGAACATCTCCCCAAGCCATGAGGCACGGGAGTAGGGATGAGGTGGTGAAACCCTGTCCCTCCCTTAGAGAATTCCCGTCTCCACCTCCCCTGTCACACAACAGACTGGGATGCTCCAGTGCCCTGTGGCAAAAAAAGGTAAGAAGAGAAAAGACAGTGAAAGAGAGCTGAGCACATGGACCAGAACACCACAACCTTTCCATGGGCAGGAGGAAAGCGGGAATGCCACTAGTAATGAGGACTTGGTGGCATCAACCTAAAAATGTCTCCACAGCCCCTGGCAAGCTT
The DNA here is from genome assembly GCA_013400695.1 of Neodrepanis coruscans. Lineage (NCBI taxonomy): Eukaryota > Metazoa > Chordata > Aves > Passeriformes > Philepittidae > Neodrepanis > Neodrepanis coruscans. The sequence continues at coordinate 49,229 of VYZS01024825.1, forward strand.
GGTAAGATCCATGCTACCATGTTTACAAAGCTCAGATTCCCCAGATCAGAGAGATTAAGGCTAGCCTGGGCAGGCTTGAACACACAGCAGAAACTCCAGGTAACTGTTTCTAGGCAGGTGGGTGCTGGTGGTAGATGGATTGCAGAAGGTTCTTCTAAACTCTGCTACAGGAGTGACTCACATCAGATGATGCACATGTTCACAGGAAATGACTGGGATGCTTTTTATTGAAATCTCTGTTGTCCCCAGAAGTCAGCTGCTCATCATGGTGGAACTTAACCTCTGCAAAATTGTGGTGCTGCCCCTTCTTCCTTGTGGGAACAGTGAAATGGTCAGTGATGCTTACATTTATTTTGACCAACCATCTGTTTAGGCTCATTTGGGATCTGCCATTCTGGACTGTGCAGATTCATCTCTGTGCTCAGTTTTGTGTTAAACATTTCCTTCACATCCCAACAGCAGCAGAGTTTCTTAGTAGCTGCTGCATCTGTCTCACAGCCTCAGTGTGTCTGTGGCCCCACATTGCCAGTGGATGCTGAATGGCCATGTCAGCACAAATGCCCTCTTCCAGGTGGGACTGGCCAGAGCACTGCACTTCATCCTAAGGAGTGCATGCCTGGACACACTGGTGCATCAATTGTCTTGCAGCTTAGTTACTGCAACTCCCTATGCTTTGAAATAAACCACAGCTGGTGTAAAATACAGCAGATGTCTGCTTAGCAAAGGAGAGCAGTGTGGTGTTTTGCTCACCCTATTTTCTTACTAAGTACAGATTTTGGTCATCTTTTCTGATATCCAAAGCCCTTCATAATTTTCCATAGCCCGCTCCTGCTGGAGCACTGCAACCATTCACCAAGGGGTAAGACAAGTCTATGGCAGTTCCATCTTTCCAGGCAGTATTTCCATACTATGGAACTTACTTTGCCTCATGGAGATACAAATAATCCAGATCTCAAAGCAGTCAGAAGCAAAACTTCTCAGCTTCATTTCTTCATAAAACATGCAGAGAATGCTAGTGCCCCACCCAACAAATCCAAGCCCTATAAACTAATCAAGTCCTCTTAGTGGCTAAATAGAGGGAAAAGCAGAGATGAAAAAAGCATTTTTCTGTTTTAAAATACTTGGGAGGCACACAAGTCCCACAGAGATGGGAACCATCTAAATATATATAAAGACACAGTGCGATAAATGAATCCATCTGTTGTAATCTAGCAGTTTCATAAAACCAGTGAAAAAATTGACAGTTTCACAAAACCACTAAAGAACTATTGATACTTTCAAGTTTTTAAAATTCTTCTGCAATGTGTATGAATGTAGGAAATCAACCATCTCCTGTCAGATTCCTGAACTGCACAGAAAAGGAACAAGGCTGTGCACGAAGCTGATGCAAACAAGTTCGTGATGTAAATTAAAGCAAGTTGCCATTAACTATCTAACACAATTACAAATTGCTCTTCACACCCCAAAATACATTTCTGATTTCCATGATATGTCAGCAGACACATCCGTCACTACTCTTCTTCCAACCCAGGGATCTCGAAGCATCTCACAGATGGTGCTTAAATGAAGCCTTACAACACCTCCATTCTTTCTCCACAGGGGACACTGAGAGGCACAAAGATCTGCTTATTGTCTAACAGAAAATACTAAAATGACTGGAAAGATGTAGATGTCCTATCTGCACATAAGCCTTGCTCTTGCTACTAGATAGCACTTCAGTACTCGTCTGCTTCTAATTAGAGAAAGTTGTTCCCTTAAAGACACCCTGAGCCATCCACTGGGAGCTTTACAGGCAAAGCAGGGAAAGAAGCAGTACTTTGCTTCATCCCAGTGGGTGTGGCCTTTCTCAGCTCTGTGTCTTTCTCTGCTGTCGTAGCACCTGTGGAGTAGAACTCATTAATATACTGTGAATGCACACCAGCTTCTGTTGGTTTCAAATGCTCACCTGTTGGTACAGCCAGGTGACAGGTATGGGAAACAGCCAACGTTTCCATACATCAGGGAATCCTGCAAAGCCTATAGCAAAAAACCATAAGCACACAGTGTATCAGCCGCTATCTCACAGGCATCCTGGTGTGTGCTCTCAGACCTTGCAGCAAGGCAAGTTCATCTGGGAAGTGGGAAAACAGATGTGCATTAGCCAGAAAGCTGTAGTAGGCCAGTGAAGTACCCTTGGATGTGTTTCCCATTAAATGTTGAGGAAAGTTCAGGTTCCTTCCTTCTCTCTCCTCTTCAATATATGCAGACACTCCATCTCAGTGTGATTTATGGTACAGTCCTCCTGTTATCTTTCTCTGGGTAAACCTCTATGCCCAGAGTGCAAGATGAGAGCACAAATATGAGGAACAGGCAACACAGAAGATTTGTCAGTTTAGCCCCTAAAAATTTCCCCAGTTAAAGTACAGAGATATCCACAGTCCTCATGAGCTACCAAAATACAAATGTCCAACAACATTATCCATTAAAAAGGCACCAGTGTTCAAGTGAAACTACCCAACAATCAGTCCCCCAGCCCATAATCAAAGCCCTGCCTTGGTATGATGCACATGGAGAATATTGCATATGGAATACAAGGATACCCATGGCTATGGGCATCATGTAAGATAGAACAAGAGGGATTTGGCCACAGCTGGTCATTTCTGGAAATCATGTCTGGGTTACCTTTCCAACATTCTCTTCTCTTTTCCTGGTTTTTCTTCTAGAACTTGGCAACTGATGTCTCACTCTTATTATCGTTATTTTATTAATAATATACTGTCAGTGTCTATAAAAAGTACATATTTAAACTGATGAATGCTATAATATGAAAAAACAGTCTGCTGTTAATAAAACACAGATAAATTCCCAAAAGAAATGAATGGTCTTAAAAGCCATGAACTTGAGGTAAAAAACCAGTTTGCTGTGTTTGAAGTAATTACAAGAGAAAAATGACAACAAATGTTTCTTCTCAAAACTTGGCAATTTTTATGTCGTGCTACTGATATTCTTATTGAAAAATTACGCTTTTACTCACTACCTTCTTTTACTTTGGCCAGTGCTGCAGCCAAACATCTGCTGATTAATTTAGCAGAGTAAATTGATGGTTAGTAACTCAGGAGTTTCCAAAGAAGATCTCCACAGACATTTCCTAGGGAAAATCCTCTCTAAAATCCTCTCTAAAGCTTTGTAAGGATGCACTTAGCAAGGGAGAAGACTGAAGAAACAGAAAGGTCCAGGCAAAGCATCCATATGAATGTTTGGACAAGTTGGGCTCTTCTCCTAGAAAGTCTCAGTGGCGGTTTTGGGACAAGTTTTCAGCTGAAGGCATTCCAAAGCTCAGAGTGCAAGCTTCACACTGAACATGCCACTGTGACTGAAGAAAGCTGTGAGTGCAGGAAATGAGGCTAAAAGCAATGGTGAGGTAGCAGATAGTTCACTGCTCAAAGGATTCATTTCCTACCCTTCTGTCTTTAGAGAGCAGCAGAAGAAAATTAATCATGATCATTATAGTTACACATTCTGAGCCTGTTCCTGCTAACATGTTGACCTATCTCTATATTGGAAAAATTCTTAGGAGGCAGCTCAGCTTCACCAAATATATCCCAACAGACGGAATCCTGTATATCCAGGATTTAAGAGACAAATCCCCCAAAAGCCTACTGTCTAAGCAGATACAACCCAGACAATCGTCATCAAGCCTCCCAGGGCCTTGGCTTACACTGTTTCTACACGCTGTGCCAGGGTAAGGGAGAAGTGTAAGGCCTGGGACCCTCATGGAGCAGGTACAAAAAAGACACATTATATCACCAAACTCCAGCAGTATTCCCAGCAAATGCCCTTTCATTCATATCATTGGCAATCAATTCTCACACACCAGGATTGAGACACAAAAAAAAACAAACAAAAAAACCCCCCCAAGAAAAGTACTGGCAAAAATAGTGTAGTCACAGAATGATTTTAAAAAGATCTAAAAGAAGTTGCACAAATACACGTGTAAATAGTCTTACTATCCTCACAAGGCAATTACATCTGTTAGACTGAATAGATAAATATAGAAAATGACAACTCCTCATTTTTAAGTGAAAATTAGTTTCTTGCAGGCAAACTACAGAGCCCTGGAGACTGAATCGTCAGACTATCCACAGACCATGGCAGCACACAGAAAGAGAAGCAAATTTCTCCAGAGCAGTGTCTGAAGCCCAGAAATGCTTTCTCCCAAAGGCAGTGAGAAAGCTTGGATGCCAAGAGGAAAAAATATATGGTTTTGTATGCCTCTGCCACACCTGCCCAAATGCACTCCAGCTTTTTTTCAGCTGCAATAGAAACTGAAGATGTTATTTTCTTAAAGTATGAGGATGTCACATGGTGAGTTCAGCAGCACTGGTGTAAAAGTGAGGCTCTCACTGGGGTACAAACTATGTCGGGATCAAATTCTGTACTTTTCAGCCTGTTCTGAAAATAAACAACCTCTGAGTACTGCTGGCCTTCTTTTTCCAGACTCCATTAGTTTGTGTGGAATGTCAGGACATAACTCAAGGCTTTGCACGCTCTGTGCCGCTGTTAATTGCCAGCAACAAAGGCATTTACCACAAGGTACACACTGAGATGAACAAGTAATTGCGCAGCTATTTCCTAAGCAATACTTCCCCATCACCACTAAGGGACAGTGTTTCCTACATTTCTGCTAAAAGGATGCCGCATCTGCAAGTTCAATTTTAATTAGCAATGGTTAATGCCTTTTAGTGCTTGAAGTGTTTTACATTCTCTATTAGGTTTGTTTAATAAGTTAGTTATTCACGACACAGTGAATTACAGGCCCGTTTATTGTACTTTCACTGCCTCTAGAATGTTACACTGACAAATAAAACAAGTGTACTAGTTAAGGTAATTCCTCCTATGAACTACTTAGCCTAAGAGGATGGCTAGTCTGAAGTAACTGGTTTACAGTCAGTTGTCAGTCAAAAGGCATAAACAGATTTGCAAAATACACCCCTTTTTGCATGTTATTTTTTTCCAAATACATAATTTGTGTCCGTGAAAACCTCCTAAATTGTCCTCATCTGTTCTGGCAATTCAACTACTGGTAAATCTGCAACCGAATGCTCTTTGATAGGTACTGATTCCCTTTTCATTTATACCAGAGACACTTCTGCCATTGATTTTACTAAGAGTGAAGATAGTGTCTGTCATAATCTGAGGCAAAACTTCACTAGCAGTCCCATTTCTTCAGGCATATTTTGTGTTTTGGAAAATAGTTAACTAACTTAAAAGATTCCATTAACCTTCTCTCAATGTGTGTTTCAAAAAATAAAAGTCCCACTCTCACCAGAAAATAATTCATGTATGGCAAGGCTGTGGCTATTTACAAAAGGCCAGGTTTTTACAGGATGATATAGCAGAGGTACCTGGTTATCCTTATTTTCACACTCACACAACTAAGAAGTATTCATGAAGTTACAGTGATAACAAATGACTTTATCAAGTCCAGTGCTGTCTGATTTCAAGAGCATATTCCAACATCTTTTTTGGTGTCTCACACATTCAAAGACATTCATGTTTTTTGGCACTAGATCAATAGCTGTACACTCCAGCTGATAGTGTAGCTCCACAACCAAATTCCAATCTCCCCATTTTCTCTTCAGTGAAAGCACAAGGCACATCATATCCAATTAATAAAGAACAATAAAAAAAATCATGTGTCCCATGAACAGAAGGCTTCCCAGATTCTGTACTCTGCTGAATAGTACATCTAACCTTATCTGTGCAGATAATCCAGTGCAATTAGCCCCCACTGGCGCTAGCAGGGGACAGTGGCATAGCCAAGAAACAGATATTTTTAGTACCCACCATCTAACCCTGCCCTGTAATTAACTGCAGAGCCCCACAGATTTCTGCCTGATTAGCTGTTCAGCTAATGAGAGGCTCCAGACTCAGCTACCATGAACCCTGAATTACCTGCCATTCATGGACCAGCCTTTGTGACTGCCCAGAGCAAAGCACAGGTGCAGAGCTGTGCTGCAGAAGGGACAAAAAGAGGAAAAGGGGGCCCCAGTGCAAAGTGTGCTCAACTCCTCCGACTCCAGTCACACATATTGAATGTTTGGGGTGGTTACGCACATGGGAGAAAAACCTGGCAGTTCCTGTATGGTCATTACCCAAGATATAAAATGTTTGGCTTTTAATTAAGATCTACAATATCAATGTCACAAAATGAGTCTGAAATTACAAGAGCAGGAGCTGATCTGATTGTAAAAAGCTCAGCTATTCAATTGAAGGCCAATACTTGGTCATAACCAGAGAGAAGTTGAGGTCAGGAGTCCAAGTTCAGGAGTGGAGAAAATAAGGAGCTGAAGGAAACATTATATCCTCCAATAATCCTTGCAGGAGATATGATTTCAGCATGAAAGGATGCAGTCCAGCTTTCAAGTTTCCAAGCAAAAATTGTTCTACTATAACTCTGCTGTGAGATAAAAGCAGACATGTGATCCAGTAATACTGGCCTCTTTCACTGGTGTTTTTATTGGTGTTCCCCTCTATATTAAAGAAAACAAACATTCTGCTTTTAATATTAAAGATAACTCCAATAGGTCTCCTTTAGAGCACCTTTCTCTGTTAATCCATGGCTTGTAATACAAGTTAGCCTTGTGTAAGTTTGGAAAGTGGCCTGTAAAAGGAATAGGAAGCACAAGATTGGCTTTTTAAAACACTTTTACCCAGTTTTGGGGATTTTGTGTGGGTGATAATTTTTTTCAGTATCAGCATCTCCTTTCGTTTTTAAAGGATCATGGTAAAAGACTAGTGAACAGAAAACAATGAAGTCTTTTTAACATCTAGGGATGACAGTGTCAATAGAAAAAAAAAAAAGGTGTGTTTGCTGAAACAGAAATATCCCCATTTCTCTTTTTGGTTTTTCAGCTGCTTATAGCAATGAACATCACCATTTATGTCCCTGATGAACACTTGGATGAACTGGAATTTAAGATACAATGCTGTTGACCTTATTGTTTCTGCAACCAAAATAGGTCACACATAACTTTAAATTACAAGTAACATCCAGATTCCCATTTTCCACAATTTCCTTATTAGTTCATGAGGATGCTGTTTAACCCTATGTATGACAATCTGGGGAGAAAGCAACAAATTAAAACATTGAGGAAACCATCTCCTCTTTGGCTTGAGTGCCACAGCTACTGCCTCACACCATATCCTCCTAAAGGAGGGAGACATTGGCCTTGATAATTAGCCAGACATCAAAACCTTCCTAGGGAAGTCCTCCTCCTGAGAGGCACATGCAGATCAGGACAGGCTGTCTAAACACAGCCAGCCTACTCTCCCTCGCTGGGTTATTTTGTTTCTCCGTAGGGGAGCTCCAGCCAGGGGAAACTCCAGCTTTAACAGAAGGTGGCTTGGTTTCCTCCCTGTTTTTATAGCAAGAACAAGCTACAAAGACACCCTTTAGATAATGTCCAGTTATCTAGTCTTCAAAGTCAAGTTCTCTGCAGTACTGAAACATTTGAAACTTCAGTTCTGCTTTCACTGCATTTTAATCCAGCTACTGTATTGCTAACACAGCTGAAACATGGGTACCCCGATCTGAAGTGACTGGGGATTTTCTGCTCATTCCAATTAAATGTCTAGATCCTCACTCATACATGTATGTTATATACATACTGTGTATGTTCAACAAGTCAGAGATAAAATACCACTGGGGACTAGCGACCCAGTGTGGGCTTTCCACCTCTAGGACAGACACGGACCCAAAAGAATAAAAGTCTCATCTCCGGGGCCTTGGCCTCCAAACAACTGAACTCTTGCTCATTGCAGTTTAGATGCCATGCCTGAAGGTACTTATAGGGAAATTGCATCAGCATTAAAAACATCAAAATTGGATTATACTTGGACACATGCTGGCAAAGTATTTGCAATGGATTCAGAATAGCTGGAGATTGGCCACATCCACATAATATTCCTAAAGTTGGATAAAATTTAACAGCAGTAAATTAGGAAACTTTGCCAACTCCTAAGCACTATCTCAAACTTAGGCCAAAACGATGCACTGGCACTCAAATGCTCTAGAAGGATTTTTCCTTTCTGCCAAAAACTGTTTATCAGATAAGAAGAGCTGAGCTGTGGAGAACAGGAATAGGGATGGTGTTGCTGGAGAAGGCTGGGCTTTGGAAAAGAGCCTTTTTTGAAAAAAACTAAGGAAGCTGTAAATGAAACCCTAAAAGTCTTGCAGTGCTCTGTGTAGAGGGCAAAGGAGCAGGGCTGCTGGACCATCTGTATGCCCCAGTGAAAAACACTCAGTACCATGGCTACTCTCCTTAGCCACCACTCTCTGTTTGTCAGTGATTGAGGAAAATGGAAAATGGAAAACTGAATTGTTACAGTACATAGAAACATTCCTTCCAGAGAGACATTTGGAGCATGATGAGAGGTAGGGGAAAGTGTAGAAGACAGAACAAAAAAGTTTTAAAAGGGTGAGATGAGTGATTGGCACCTCTGTCTTTTGTCACATCTCAGTCCTAGTGCCTACTGAGCTAAACCCTGAGATCTGCATTTATTTCACAGACCTGTGAGGCTGCTTATGCCTGGCGGTGCTTCCTCCAAGCACATACACACTGGAACCTGGCCCCCTGGAACCCCATAAACCAACGAGACCAAATGCAACCACCCTGGAGAAGCAGCGCAGCCTCGGAGAGCCCTTCCCTCTTCTTCAGGATTATTCAGTGCAATATTTGAAAGATTCTCCTCACCTCTTATAAGTGAAGCGGGGGGAGGATCTGTCTGATTGTATCTGTGACCCTGGCAACTCTTCACAAGCAGAGACAGCTGAGTCACTAATATTTAGAAAAATAACATAATTGACTGTATTCAGGCCTGTGGAGGACCCCTGCTGGGTATTCACAGTTAAACATTAGCAACTCGGTCATTCCTGGCAGCCTTTGTAAAGGGTTGCCAGGGCTGTAGATTCAATTAGATGACCTCCGACAAACTGATTTCCACTGCAAATATCTCTAAAAAAATACATTAAATCCCCAGTAAATACAGTGAAATTGGAGGAGACAGCCTTTCCTACCTCATTGAATGTCCCAAATCACCCCACAGCCCCGGCTAGATGCCTGCCGGGATGTTCTGCATGCCCGGGCTCTATTATCACCGCTGCCTAATGTGATTTAGCCCTGTCTGCAGATTGCACTCTTTAAATCTGAGAATGTGACAGTGTCGCGGTTGGATGCAGATTAGGATACAAAATGATGTTGAAAAGGTAAAAACATTTGCATGTATCTTTCTTTTCCTTGTCACTGAGCAGGGGTGATGATTCTTTTACCACTACTTTTTTATCTTCAGACAGTTTTTTTTCCATTACTAACCATTGAATTATTTTGATGTAAGAGGAACTAAAATGAATAACTAGATCCAATATTTTGCACTATCCATTAAAATACACTGCAGCAATGTATTACACTGAGCTGTAATATTTACTTTCTTCTCAGATATCTATACTGAATGTGATTCATGTACCACTAAGGCATCTAAGAATGTGATTTTTAAATTCTGGCTTATGCATAGAGTTTTATGATAAGCCCAACAATAAAACAATAAAACAATGTGGACACTATTTGTTAACACTATCATAATAAAATCAGGTAACACCTAAATTACACTTTGTAATTGCTTCTCATAATGTCTGTCTCCTCAGACTTCTGTATTGCTTTTCAGTCAACACATTCTGCCCTGGTAAATTGGTTCTCAGCTCAACTTTATTGTTTTTTGCTTTTCTAGCCTAAATAATTCTGAACAGCTACCAAATCCTCATCTTTCTTGCACGTATCAGTGTTTGAGGAAATATAAAGAAGCAGAGTGGTGCTGGATTCTCAATATGTCACTCCAGAGATAAGCTTAACAAAACAATGTTTTAAAATAATATATCCCATTGTTGGGGTTACAATGAGATATTAATTCAGCAGCAAAGAAATTGTAACAGGATAAGAGCTATTATGAAATAATTATCCAGAGAACCACCAACTAGCATTTTCTTACATGGCATTGTAATTATTCTTTGTACATAGTGCAAAAGAGTATACTAAGGGTATTTACAGACAAGAAACTTTTCTTTACATATAGTGTAAGTTGGTATATGGAACAGAGACACTGCATGGAGTTAAGTCTGATTTTTTTTCCTCGGTGTTCCCTGCTGAGCAGTGCCACAATTAATCAAGCTTTCTAGGTTTTAGTTAATTGCTGGACCTCAATAAATTGGTTTGTACTGGCATTGGTCCAGGTCTGATAATTTCACAGCCTTGCAAACTGCTGCATGTTCACACAAGAACCTTGAAAGCAGGGAGTTGGGATAAAAAAGAATAAAAGAAACTCTTGTTCTGTGACGTTCCATTAATACTTAAAAAGCCAGTCCACGAGCAACAGTGTCTTCACTGTTTGTTTTTCTCCATGTGTTTTATATTGACGCTTTTAATGATGAAATTAAATCCCCTCTTTCCTCATTTTAAACTTTTTTTTCTTTGATAGTTATTCTCAAAGAGCCATTTCTAATTTCACCAGTGTCCACTGTTTCTATCCTCTGTTGAAAATTCACTGTGAGTTTTTGACACTGCTCATCTATTTTTCCCCCTCTCAACAGTTTTGTTCATGTAAAAGGATCACCAACTTCTCGTGAAGAAAAGCTCAGGACTGGCTTTATGAACTAGACAAGAGAGATGAGTGGTCCCCCAGTCTGGCCTAACTCAGTGCTGGTGAGTGCCCTTATGGTCAGTCAGACACTCTGAAGCAGAGGATACGTGGCCTCTCCTAAGTCTGCAGTCAGAATCAAGCGAGCTGGCATCCCAAGTTTAGTGCAAGTCAACACATTCAGGTCTGCTATGAGTAAGTACACAATATTGTTACCAATGGGAAAGACAGCTCCACAGCTATTAGTTCATTTTACAACTGGTCTCAGTTACACGAAGGACTTTGTGTCCTCAGCTCTCACTGGTAGCAATGGGATTTGTGAGTGCTCAGCCCCTGGCAGGCTCTGGCTCCATGCTGGCACATATTTGACTTTGTTCTCCCTAGAGAAGGCTCATTTGGCAAGTTCAGTTTTACTAATGGGTTTCAAAAGCACTCTCACACCAGCAAGTTTCTAAGCAAGAGAATTACATAATACCCGAGGTGTTCAGTAACCTCGTTGTTATTGTCTTTGGCTTACCAAGGCGAGATTAGCAGCACTAATCACGGTTTATGAAAGTATATTTGAATTGCAATTGGAGCCTCATTCAGCCTGCCTTGACTCCTCCTGTCATGCCTTGGAAGACAGGACTGACTGGGTTTATCTGGTGGATCTCAGCTATAAAGAAATGCCTCAGCAAGTGGATCTTTATCATGGCACCTATAGGATTTGTTCCTGCATTTCTCATACATAATTATATCCTCAGTAAGTGCAGAACTCCTGAAAATTTCTACCAAGTGTGATTCCAGTCAACAATTGCATGGCAAGAAAGAACGTCTGTTATTTTTATGTGGATTATACCGTCTTCTCCTGTTTCCAAGAATGTTGGTAGTGAAAAAACAATGAAGGTGAAGCTGCTCCCAGAACTCAGAAATAATCACTTGTACAGATTCTTCGATGCTGCTTTTCACTTGCTGAAAATAGTAATTGAGATGCTGTTTCATGACATATGGATGAACACTTTGGTGGAAGCACTAATTGTATGTAGTGCAGGCTTCCTGGCCACGAAACACTGTCCAGACAGGAATTACAGATGAGAGTTTGGAATGAAATTTGGACTTGCTGTCTCAAGAAAAAAATGGCCCGATCAGTTTTTTGAATCAACTAGGAATTTAGAGCTTTATTCTCAACTATTTAATTGATGTTGTGCCTCCACAATACTCATTATATCCAATCCAAGATTAAATAATACAAAAGAAATTTATTACTACTATGAATACTAGAAAAAGAGACAAAGACAAGGCTACATATTTTTTTAATAGGCAAATAAGTTTGATTAACAAAGGATAAATTAGAAATCAATAGTTTCTGTCAAGGATTACAATGTACCTCTGACAGTAAAATGTAAGAATTCCTGAACTGGATATTCAACTATTTGGATAAGAAGGTACAAGAGGAAAACGTTCTGTGAATGTAACAAAAATCAACCCTTTCACAATTTCATTGTAGTTCGTGTAATTCCTTCGAAAGTTTAAGTAGCAATTGCTTCTACATATTTTGGTGATGGCACTTCTCTGTTATTTCACTCTCAGTAAAGCACTGAGTACTAGTGTTTGGATACACTGTGGGGAAGCTCATGCAGCCTATTAATATACAAAAAAATCTATATTCCTACAAATTGTCTTGCAGTCTTTGACATTACAGATATGAAAGAGAATCATAGTATCATAATTACAGCTGCACACACACTGTGTTGGTAATAGGTATCTTATAAATATCTGAAATAGATGAGATTAGATTAGATTAGATTAGATGAGATTAGAAAGAGCTGCAGATGCTCTTTGAAATCAATGCAGAATTCAGGAGGACCTCACTTCTGAGTGGATGTATCTATTCTATACCCAGGCTTTGGGATTCTTGACACCCCACCTAGCAAAGATCATTTGCTCTATGATGGAATGGAAAATTGTGGGATTTCCTTTTCTTGCACTTTCATGTTTGCTGCTGGCAACTCTTGTAGCTCTATTCTCACCTGTGTATTTGGAAATGAAATGGAGAGACACATCTTTTATTTACATGTTTTTCATGGAACAATCAGAGATTTTCAGCTACTGTTCAGCTGAATATATCCACATCAATGTAATGAAGAATTGGGCTGCTATTTGACATTTTATGTAATGCTGTTGTTGTTTAGCAAACTGAACTGAAATCTCAGATTCACTACATCCATCTGTCTCACTGGTAAATAATAAATAAATTAATTTCTAGTGCTAGAGGACTGACAGCCCACCACAGATGAAGTCAGTGCTACAGAATGAACAGGAGGGTGGAGAATGCTTATGACCATCCTATGCCATAATCACAAAATTATGCACATCTGAAGCCCTCTTTGTTGAACAGTGTATGTGAAGACTGCTTGGTGAACATCCAGACTGTATTCCCAGTATGAAAGCTGGGGGGACTGATCCAAACCACAAAAACTAATTTAGAGATTTTTTATAAAATCCTGGGAATAATTTTTAGCATCTTAAGATACATTTTCCAAAGTTACTCACTGAATTTAAAGGACTGCAAAACCCAAAGGAATTAATTACATTAAGAACTTCCTTTCATACTTTTTAGAGTGAAAATTTGACCATAGATAAACAGAAAGGGGGAAAAAAAAAAGACAAGAAGGCAAGTGGAGGTTGTATTGTGTGTCTAACATCTCTCAGAGGTCGATATCTGTTCCACATGGTGTGTAAACATGTTAGCGTTGGCATGAGTCTTTTATCCTGGTTTTTTCCCTTCCCAAGAACTGAGAAATAATAGGAGGATACCTACATACTGCTCAGTTGCTGTGAGGCACAGCACAGGGAGATGGACTTCTACTGTCAGTGTCACATTATTAGCTGCTTGTTATCTTTAATGAGAATTACATGGCTAAATCTCTGTGATTTTAAAAACTCGGGGCATCCTTGAATCTCTAATGCTTACTATCAGGAGAAATTCTTTCCTGTCTGGACACCAGGATGCAGAGCATATTCAAGCATTGAGTCCTGCTTGGCAGGATAAAGGGTAAAAGCCTTCTAGAGCTCTCTGTGTCACAGGTGAGCAGCAGCCCTGAACTTCACAAGTTGCAGGAACAGCCCACTGCTCAGCAAGAGCACTGAACAAGGGCCTGGTGAGTCCTATCAGTGCTGTGGTCTAACATGGGGCTGTATTAGCTGTGAGACAAGGCAAAGCCTAACAGGCTGTTGTGAGACACAAAGAGTACTGGCTTGTACTTGTGCTTACTCCTCAGTGAGGCTTGGGCAGAGCCGGGAAAGGAGGAACAGCTCGGGGATGGATGCAGCACTACCAGGATCCACAGGCACTGGCAAACCCTGCCAGCTCAGGAAAGGTCACTCACCAAGAGGCCACCTGTGAACATTCCATTCATGCACAATGTCCAGCATGTGCCACGTTATGCTTTGGCCTAACAAGCGTAACCCTCACTGCAACACTATGCCAGGGGAAGATGGATGACAAGAAACACGGCCTTCGTACGTGACCAAGAAAGAGGCAGACCCTGACAATGTTAAACTGCATCATCACTCAGAATCCCTCAGGGACATCCCAACAACTGATGAACTGCACAGCTTGAGCAGCAGGATCAGGACTAGGAGTCAGACTAGGGCAGCCTGCCCTTGGAAGTCTGGGTTTCCACCAAGTTAACCATTCATTGAGTCCCAGGCTCTCAGTAGAGAGAAAGGCTCTTTTAGACCATTCTCTACAGCCTAAATCTGCCAAAGAGTACAAAAAGAGCTGTTTTGTATATTCTATGTTCAGCAAAGGTCTTACACCTGAATTAGTATCTCCAGAGACCGTCAGACACCCTCGTCTTCTGAAATAGTCTTACAGAATGCAGTGGAAAGTGCTGGCATCTATAGCAACTTTTCCAAAGCACTCCTCAGGCCAAATAAGGAATTTATTTTCAAAGAATGTCTCTGAAAAAGAATTCAGGTCACAGAGTCTATAGAAAATATTTCATTTCTCATTACTACTACACTGACTGTGCATAAAGAGTACTGTAGCAATTACTGTTGTCTTTACACACACTGGACATTGTCTCAGCACAGAGAAAGAAATAAATGGGATAAATGCTGTGTGGAGGAAGCTTGACAGAGGTGGGTAAATGTGTTGGCTGAGTTGTTCTGGAGGATGTCTACAGACTAAACCTGAGCTCTACCCAGGCCCAAGGCTGCACCTATCAAAGTCATGTCTATGCTATAAAACTCAGATTATCAAGACTGTCTACAAAGACCTGTGGATTCCTACTCACAGAGATTTGGAACAGGGTCAGTTCAGTCATAGATCTGAGTGTCTATGTTATTCATATGCAATTTATCTGACACGCTGAGCCTGCACAGTCTAACCCAGCACAATACCTAAAGGAACAACATAACTACAGCCCTACAATTTAGAAGCCTTATGTGCACACGTTTAACCCTTCCTTCCATGAGCATGGATATACCTCTGCAGCACCAGAGCTTGCACAGCACAGGTTCTCTGTTTTCATGTGCAAATTACAACCATATTTCTGATTACTTTCTCTGTTTGTCCACCTCTCTTTCATGCAGTGGCCCTTCCAAAACTATCAGCCTGCAACAATGGTCATCACATTCAGGACTAAGCTCTTTAAGTGATGATTTTCTCTTAGGAACATGGATTACTGCCTGTGCACAGCAAGGCAAAGAGTAGTAGTGTTTTCAAAATACTTAGTTCCAGAACTTTCTATTTTCCTTATTTAATAAGAAGAGTTATAAAGTTGCATGTGACTAATACACAGCCCTGGTTACTCATAGAGTCATACTACAAAACCCTTGGTAAGTCATGTATCCCGTTCCCATGCAGTATAAGGTTTCACCATACACTCTACCTTCAGTACTTTCTCCAGCTAAGACACAATGGAAGAAATGAAAGTTCTGCTCAATTTTCAGTCTTCTGAAAATATCTACCAAGCTTGAGAGGTGTATGACCTCCCAGCAGTGCTCCCCAAACACCCTGATCCCAAACTAGGGGAAATAGGTTGTAATTTGTTTCTCCACATGATGTCTTTTCATACCTCACCCTTTTTCTCAGATCATTTGTCAAGAGTTCACTGATCTCTTCTTATTAGTTACAGGGGCTACAAGAAGACAGAAAAAGAATGTTTGACCAAGCATATAATGAGTCATGGGTTTAATTTAGTTCCACCAGAATCTCAATGTGACCTTGAAACCTTCTAACACAATAAATCAGAGCAGAGGGTATCAGCAGAAGTGTCTGGCAGATCCCAGTGGATGCTAACCCCGCCTGCGACAAGCCCATTAAAAAGCCGTGTCAGTGTGGAGTCCTTTCTCCAGGAAAGCCACCCGTGGGACTCTGTTCCTGCCGATGGAGCTGTGTCCGCGGTCACCCAGCCCGCACGTCGTTTGAAGGCACCGCTCCACGGTCCCGCCGCCCGGGTGCGGGTCCCGTGCTCCGCAGGTGGTTCCCGCAGGCGAAAGGGGAGCCCGGAGGGCGGGCGGGCTCCGAGCCCCCTGTCCAGGGTCGCCCCTCTCCGCGGCCTCCACGGCGGAGCCGCCCCACCCCGGCCGTGTCAGTCACGCCGCTGTGCCGGGCGGCGGGCGCGGGGCGCGGGC